>CM037853.1:109073742-109326088 GCA_021234595.1 Delia radicum | reverse complement strand
ATTTTAGCCGATAGTAGGTATGCTTTTTGTGACTTGAAGTCTATGCTTCAAAGTATTAGAGTTGAAAATTAAAATTTCTAGAAATCAACAATTTTAAAGCTAGATTTTTTTTAATGAAACAACGAAATGTTTAAAAATTAACAAGAAAACATTTTTAGTGTTGCAAAAATATATAATTAAGTGTTTTGTCTTATAAAATGTACCAAAATTTTTATATATATAAAAAAAAACCGCCTGAAAATGATTTCGTTATATGTGAGGCCATATGTAATAAAGTCTTAACTTAAAGATAACTTAATTTGATATTGAACTCTAGCAAAATATGTATGGGATTATATATAATGCTATATAAAATTATAAGGAAATATTTTCAGTATGACATCACATATAATTTAATAAGACCATATATAATCATTAGTGCACACAAAGAAAATTTAGCTATTTGAAAACCGAAATTAGGCCACTAAGATTCAAATTCGATTATAACGAATTTCAGTTAGCACAACTTAACATTAGTTTTCAAAAAAAATTCCGTTAATTCTACAGAATTTTAGTTGCAACTCCCAAAATATTTAGAAAACGAATCTAAATATCGTTGTACTAACTAAATTAATAGGTTGCTACCATTAAACTACACTTTTTAAATCGGTGGCACTTTATTTCTCTGTGTGTGTCCGACCGAGTATTCGGCTTCGGCTTCAGAGTTTGGACAAAAATGATATTCGGCCAAATTTTGGCAGAACTTGGCCAAACTCCGTGTAGTTGAAGAAATTGTGTAAATTTTCAGAATAAATTCTGTAATTTCGAGTACAAACACAAGAATTTGTATTAAATTCATAATATATTTTATTAAAAGTCCCCTTTTTTTTAAAAGACAACATTAAAATAATTGAACTCATTACTTCATATTTCTGAAAGAAATTGTAAGTTAGGTTTTTTTTTGAGATTTATTCATGTTTGAATAATTTTTGTTTTACTTTAAACAAATTTCATTGTCAAAATTAACCGAATTTCACGTTTTATTAAAATTAATACATGACTTCTGCTAAAAAAAAGTGAGTTCAGTCGGACACTAATAATCATATCGATCACTACATATATTTGGACTATTATTATATGGCTTATGTAGATATATATGGCGTAAGATTTGGAGACATATATAACCATATAAACATTTCTCTCAATAGAAATTATTAGATGTTTTTGTATATAATGATATAAGCCGTAATGTGACTCCATTCAAAGTCAGATATACTTAATCATAATATATATGACTAGATATAACTATTTTTACCCGGGACAGAGACCAATCGAGGTACCGCCCTAAATTTGTCACTCAAATGTACATAAGAGTTCAATTATAAGCATATATTTTTTTGAAGAATACAAAAATATGCATTTTGAGATATAGGCATTCGAACTCAAGACCCCTAAACAGTGACCTTTGATCCTTTCATGAAAAAAATCAATATGCGATCATTTTAAACCGCATATTTCAACCTACAAAATAAGGTCAACACGAACTATGTTTCTTGTATATATTAAAAGTTACAGTCGATTTTCTAACAATACTTTTGTCAAATTTAAGCTAAACCTTTTATTTGATGTGCATTTTGACGGAATGATACAGCGCCTTAATTGTCACAAAGCGAAATGTATTTGGAAATAACCGCTGTAAACGCTAGGAATGAAAAAAAACATTTTTTTTGCACTTTTATCAATTTAGTTCGTCGTGAAGATAAAACTTGTTTTGATTCGTATGTGCTAAAAAGGAAAGTATCTTTGGTATACGCTATGATCTAAATGAAATTTTGAGAAGTTGTGCTACTTTCCTTGTAAGAAAATCCGTTCACGCAATACGCTATCCAATTTCAAATATAATTAACCAATTTCATTAAACATAATTTAATTTTAAAAATTTATAATTTTTAAAATATTGTTCTAAAAACTCAGTTCCATTAAACGGCGCAAATACCCTATTGAAAAAACTGAAAGTTTAGATTTTGGTTTCACGTGTAAACCACCACTTGTAGTAAATGTATCTCCCAACTCTTGTGATTCTCTTCTGCATTGGTTTGGTTCTGAAAATTAAAAGCTGAAAGCAAAAAAAAAAAAATAGAATGGATGAAAAAACTCTTGTAAGTTTCAAGTCCATCGTTTCTCTCAATTCCAAACCTTGAGAAATAAGAGGAGTCTAAAGTCAGTTTACATACGTGTCGGAAATTTTTGAAATATCTCTTATGTTGTTTGATCCTTTGAAAATTTTATATTGCATATTATTTTTTTTTTGTGAAACTTTGTTTATCCAAATTATACAGTGTGGATTTTTAATTTGTTTGCTTAATGTGAAACAGTGTGTACATTTCATTATATGTTCAAATATCTAAATAATGTACACTCATGGAAAAAGCCTCATTATATTTATGAAGTTTTTCAATTTCAACGCCAATGTAACGCTTCAGAAATATCATGAAGCTGTTTTAAAAGGGAAAATGATAGGCTTCTTCATATTTATGAAATGTTTAAATATATGATGAAAAAGTTTCTTAATTTTTAATGAAATGATTCATTGAAGTTATTAAATATTTCACAAGTAGGAAGGAGCAGTTTCATAATTTTTACGAAAGTATGATAAGTTTTACGGAGGTTTTATACATTTTTATGAAATGCTTCATAATTGCGGTAATCTTGGTACGGTTTAAGGTCACCATGGTGGTATATCAAATAAAAATATAATTTTTGCTCAGTTGCAAGTTCTTTACTCAATCAAAACCGTTTGATTTAGTCACTTTGTCAATCATAAGTATTATGAAACGTTTATATTCGTATATTCAAAAAATTCTATTTCGAATTAAGAATACGGCAAATAACATTTAATTAATGTTTCATAATTGCAAATAATTTCTCGTAGCTTTTCTGTTTTTAAAGAATCTAAATTGCAAATAATAAAATTTTTATATTTTAAATACAAAATAAAAATTTTAATAAAAAGCTAAAATTTATTTCCGCAATGTTTATGAAACTTTTTTATGAAATGATGAAGTTCTATGAAACATTTGTCATAAATTTGTATGAAACTTTTCATCATATTTATGGACATTATTTATCCTCCCAATTGCTATATTTAAAATCAAAAGTGTTGTTATTAATAAATAAATTTGTTTGTGTGTTATATAAAATTTAATTTTAGGAAAAACATGTAGGATATTCGTAGAGCCTTATTCAAAGCAATCATTCTACGTGAAAAGTTAACATATTAGCTTAATTGAGACTAATAGGGAGTTTAGACTGTGACATTATTCTACTTGATTAAAGTTAATCCACCTTTTTAATCTTCATCTTTTTCATATGTACTTGTTGACAGTTAAAGTTGTACTTGGCAGCTAAAAGATTAACCTTATAAGTTTAAAATACCATAGCGATCCGGTATGTAAGGAACAAGTGAAACGCCAGCGTTAACAAACATTTTGTCGACAGCGCCAACACTTTTTTTTGCGTCAGCGTCTTAACGTTAATTTTTACCTGACTATGTATGTGATATTTTTTTGTAGCGTTTGCCAACCGAAATTATATAAAAACACATAGTTCCACACAATTAGTAGTATGACGTTTACAAATATTTAGTAGTCAAATAAAATGTTAGATTAACTGTAAACAAAAAGATTAAAAAATGATTTAATAGCCTTGTTCAGTGCTTGATTAAGCAGTTAATCCCATTTTTAGTAGATAAACTTGTCTATGTAAATTCCCTATAAGTTATCTCAACTAACAAGATGATTGTTGGTTTAAATAAAATTTCTTTAAAATTGTTAAATTTTTGAAATTCATCTATACATCATTAAAAAAATCTGTAAAATTTTTGCTGAATTAAAAATTTTTTTTTGTTGATGTTAGCAATTTTTCACTTTGACTTTTTTTGAGTTTACTAAGTGTTGTATATGTTGTATGTTGTATTATACTATTATATTGTTGTATTATACTATCATTTAATGCTGTATATTTTGAAATAAAGTTTTACCATCTCTATTACGACATACAACACTTACAATATTTAGTACACCTCTTGTGAATGACCTTATTGTGAATAAAGTTGTTATTAATAAAATTATCTATGTATTCTTTACTCAGGATGCGAAATCATCAACATGCAGTTATGGGAGGTTGTAGAAATGGTAAATATGTAACTAATATGACATAAATTTTTTAATATGCCTTCGGTATATATTAGGGTGATCGAGTCGGTGTTTTTTAAAAGCCGTTTTCAACCGGTTTTTTTGTGAGTTGTCGGTTTCTGGTTTTTTTACAACGTTTAATTTTCGAATATCGAATAAACCAAAAACAAAAAACCAAAAACTAACAAAACTCTAAAAAAAATATTACTTCAGCCAGAGTAAAAACTAAATTTTTTTATATAATGCTTGTTAGGAAAATACCCTAACCACGTGCTTGATTACTGAGAAGACAACAATAGAGCAAAACTAATGAGTAATAGGTGTTTTGTTAAAGTTCTGCCTGTTATGGAGGCGCTAGCTTTTCTTAAACTTCGGGTTCTGATGAGATCTTTAGCCAGATCGAAATACTAGTATCAACCTAGCTAATATGTTTGATTTGCTTTATTTTTGTAAATATGCGGATCTTGGAAGCTCTTTAAAAAAAAAAAAGTGATTCTGTTGTCGAATAACCAGTTTTTGAACTATTGTTTTAAATTGTTAAAAACAGAATGTGCTGAAAAATTTACTTAAAATCAAATTTTTTATAAAAGTGGTTTATCCAAGAGAGCTCTTTTTTACTAAACAATTACTCATGTAAAAGACTTTAAAAATTTCCATAACCTTAAAAATTATTATTTTTCTGTGTTATTTTTTTAATTGTTCCAGTGTTATGATTCTGTCATTTTATATTTGGCTATATTAAAAAATACAAACAAAAAAAAATATATATATTTCTTTAAACAAAAAGTACGTTTTTTTCTTTTTTTAATTATTAAAAATTGTTTATTCAAAACATGTTCTGGTTCTGAGTCGTTTTCAATAACGAGCAGCTTAAATTGTTACCAGCAAAATAAGAGCTGAGGAAGAAGTAGTAAAAACACCACATCTACTGAGTCGGATGTGGTGCAAATTTAGGTGAATCATTAATGATTTTAACATTGTCGTGTCATTGGGCGGATGGAGTGAATATATAACTTCTTTAATAGCATTTTAAACAGTGCATGGATGCTATTTTTCAATAGTTCATGGAAGGTCTTTTTCAAATATATATTAACATTTTTATTTAATAAAAATGTGCAGCATACTTTAGGGACCGTAACTTTAAATACTAAAAAAAAAATCTTTTGGTGCCAGCGTGTATTGAACACACGAATCTGAGTTACGACCTGCTGTATTAAAGTAGACCGCGCTACCATTTGCACCAAAGTTACTTATGCAGTACTACAAAATTAAAACGAACTTAAGTTGAAAATATTGATACATTTTTATGAAAACAAGAAAAATATGCTACACAAATATATAATAAAAAAGATAAAATAATGATTTTTAAAATATTTTTTTTATTTGATTTCGTATCACTGAGATATAAATTATTTTTAAAATATTTTTAAGTTTTGATGAGGTTAAAAAAAATATTAAGAAATAATAAAAATGCTCATTTAACATTTTTGAATTCATTGCAAATTTTAAAATATTTTTTTTAATAATTAATTTGACGAGAAGTGTCTTTAATAAGATAATGACAATTAGAAAAAAAATATTGGAGAAGTAGTTTAACTACAGATCTGAAAAAGTGACCTGCAATGAAACGATTGTGCCTTGGAACGTAAGATCTTTTAATGTTTCCCGTATTTTTTCTACAGATTTGAAGAAAGAGGTCGGTAAAAACTCTATAGGTAAATTAAAGTGATATATATTTAAATTAAGTAAAAGGTTTTAATTAATTAATTTTTTTTTTTTTTTTAAAAAAGAGAGGCAACATTCAGGAAATACTTCCTATATTTAGTGTGTTGCTTTCTTTGGAAAGGGATAGTATAGAGATGAAAGGTGGGGAAAGATGAAGGGCTTCAGACATGGCAACACTGTAATTGCTCGAGATGATAAGTCTTAGAACAGTTGTTGCTCGCCACCTGATGGAAAGTTGGCGAACTTATTGAAGCTTTTTGGTTCATAGCCCTGATTCATTATTTTACTTAGGTGGGGTTAATTGCTATGGGAACAACGAAGGTGGACATTGCGATACGTATGAGGGATAAAAAAACAATAGAATTAAAAACTCAACTAGATTTTTGAAGCCAAAATTTAATTTTTTTAGCTAATTTTTTTTTTGAGTATTGCTCACGTTTCAATTGAGGCACACATGAAAAGTATATCTTGAAACAAATATGAAAAATTCGATAAAATAATTTTTAGCAGTGAAATACATCTTTTGCATTTTCTTATCAACATAACAATAAGAAATATTAAACCTTAGTTTTTTTTTTTAATAAGTTTTACAAAAAGCTCCATCGCAAAGACCAAAAATAGATTTATATCAAATAATTATTTGTCCACTCTGGATAACAATTTTCTAATTAATTAAATTTAATTCTTTATGATTAAAGTCAAGATGTTAATTATTTGGTAGTTTTTAAATTACTTAATTCTCTTAAAATACTCAGAAAACCCAAATTAAATAAAAAACACTAAAAAAATTAATTAGAATTAAAAAAAAAAAAATAAAAAAAAATTATCTCCCCGGCCCGGAATTGAACTCGCAACCTTCTGATTGCAAATTCAACCACTTACCACCTCAACCTCCATATAAAAAAAAATATATATGAACTTATAAAAAAGTACTTCTTATGATGTTATTAATTTAGATACCAATTAATTTATATGGTGATGCAAATGCTGTTGAAAATAACTTTAATTTACCATTTTTGGCAGTTGTTAACAATAACTTCTATTAAAGTGAAAAATGTGCGTATGCTAAAGCTTTGGAAGTCAAGTTAAAGAGGTTCTTAAATCACTACTTCCACTTTATTTTGCTGGGTATGAATGCCAAAAGGTGTATCTCAGACAACATATTTGGAGCGGTCATAAACAAAATTTTAATGCTTCATAAAAATTATTATTATTATACGTAAACCGTCGAACAATTTTCTCAACCTGATCCAATATTAATAATAAACTCAAATGATATATTCATAATAAAAATTATATTTCTGAGTAAAATTATATAACATTTAAAACTCGGTTTACCTTTTTTTTCAAATTCTATAAACCGAAACCCGCTTTTTTGTTAAATTTCAACCGGTTTTTGAAAAATGTCGAATAATCGATCACCCTACTATATAACCTATAACCTATTAAATATAGAAAATATCATGGTTGGCATTCAATACCTTTTCATAACTTTAGTTGTCTACCACATTTACCCCAAGACCGAAATGTAAATTTTTAAAAAATCGATTCCATTAAGGATATGTGTGTATCTTCATGTATAACCGGTTTTATTTCACTTTTTTAACAATATGATTTTAAAATATCTTGCATTTCCGGTCGTCTACTCAGACTGCAGTATTGTACTCACCCGACAAAAAAAAGTTTCGATATAATCATATATGATTATATATAGTATCACATATAACTACACATCACATATCATCTGATCCAAAAAATGGCATATACATATAAGCTGATCTCATGGGAACTGATCTCATATAGTTTTGATCAGAAAAATGTGTATCAAATATGATCAAATTATATATAATTAGCTGCAATTTGATCTAATAAGTTTTTTAATTAAAAATTTAAAAAAATTTTAAATGTTTTAGAGATCAGTACTTTTTATTTTAATCCAATTAAGTAGAATGAATTACAACATTTATGAAAGATATAAATATTAATTTTAAAAAATAATGTTAAATCTAAAAATGTATGCCTTTTATCAGGTTCATAAAAGGCATACATTTTTAGAGTTGGAACATATAATAAATTTAAAACGCTAGGCAAAACTAAAAAAGAACATCAATATTTACCGAGTTTTCTGTTCGCAAAATTTTCAAGTAGACAACTTACAGATTTTTGCAAGAGCAGATATAAACAGCAAACTTTACATGTCCTTGTTATACAAAGTAATTAAAAATAATAATTATACGGTCGGCATTATGGACCAATGCGATATTTTTTATGAAGTATAAATCTCCCTATTTAGTACTTCATCAATTTCAGATTGTTCAAACAACTATTTTGTTAACCACAAAACAGCCTCAGTGGTAAAAAGTGTATTGCCTATAGTGGAAATGAACAATTATTTAATTTTCAAAACTGAAAATTTCGAATCCATTACGTATGTTATAAGTGTTGGGTGTCATATGATCAGATATACAAGATATGTTAATATTTAACATTATTAAAAGTTTTAAGTTAGTTTAAGTTTTAAACTAAGTATAAGATATGAACATATATCGTAATATATTGCCCACACATATAAGCATATATAATTATATCAAGTTGTATATGAGTATATATAAACTTTTTTCATCGGGAAGGCTAGCTTTATAGCTTTATACTCAAAATTCAATTGTATACTTAGACTTATCTCTTACAATCAGATTTAAGTCCTTTACTCAGAATTAAGTCTTATACTCAGGCTAAAGTTTTATACTCAGAATTCTGTCTTATACTAATCCATAAGTCTGAATCTTAATCTAAAAAGTATATACATATATATATATATATATATATATATAGTTTACACTTTACTCAGACGTATACTCAGACATATACTCAGACGTATACTCAGGGAACAGTCATATACTCACACTAAAGACTTATACAGTGATTGAAGTTGTATACTCATACTTCTGCCTTATACTCCACTACAGTCTTATACGTAGACTCCAGTCTCAGACTAAAGCCTTATACTATGACTAATCAGGTCTTATACTAATGTAGAAATTTAAATTCCGCTCTTATATTTATTTATGATTTTCTTATTAATATTTACATCATAATATGCATAATAAATTTTTCAATTTTAATACCTAATAGCGTATTTATAATACTCCTGTAATACCTGTAATACATGCATCATATAATATCTAAATACCATTCATTAAATCATCTATTCTATATTTATTCATTCATTGATTCATGTTAGTTGCCTTCCTGTTTAGGCCTTGTTGGATCACTTTCACTCTTACATATCTGTATTTGTTGCCTTAGCTTTCTGTTAAAGTTGAGCATGACTCCTTTATGCTGCATAAATATATGTTGCAATATCTGTAGCTAGGAGTCATATTTCAATATACTACTTGGTATTAAGATACCTATCTACCTTTACCTCTCCATTGTTGTAGTATGTAATACATTAAACTAACTGGTTTTTGTAGTTTATGTCACTGGTACACTGACAGAAAAATATGAATTTTAAATATAAATTCATATTAACCGTTTTCTGTTTTCAGTCGAGATTTAACAAAAAAAAAATTACCTTTTAGTTTGATGTACTGTTATGTTTAAATATTTTCAAAACACTACAACTACAAAATTTAAATAGAAAAGTAATAACTAGGGCTCGGAAGCTAATTCATTTTTACTCATGTATATTAAATATGCATTCAAAATCGTAATATATGCATAAAAATTATCCATTAGTTATTGATTTTTTTTTCAACGTTTTCAACATTATTAACACAATTTAAATAATCTTTGTTTAAAAAAAAAACGGTAAAAAGTTAAATTTAATTTACCGTTATTCACACAGAAAGAAACAATCAATATTTTTAAAATTAACCAATTTTATATATTTCGGTTACGCTGATTGCAATAGCGTACTTTATTTATTTCTGAATGGTACAATTTTTTCACAAAATTACTTTAAAGTTTGGCTCATGCAAATGCAATTTTTTGCATACAACGTGTTTAAAATGCAATCAATCTGACTTGTTTCAGTTGAAATATAAGGCGAACATCTGTAGTTCTATTCAAAAAATTTGACGTTAAACTTACTATTTAGCGTTTTTTTCACATTTTTTCCCAATTTTTACGGTTTTAGTGAATTTAATCTCTAAACTAGCAATTGACCTTGCCAAATGGCCGTATGCAATCGAAAGAGCCTATTAGGACGAGGGAAAACAATTATTTTAATTGGATGCCTCCTATGCAAATTGCGCGATTTTTCAAAATTTTATATGGCATCATGGTTTTTCGAGAGTTCAACTTTTAATATGATATGTGGAATACCTTTATAAAGTTCGAGGGCTCAATAGTCTTTTTGAATGAAACACACTTTTTTTTGCAAAAAAAAAAAATATTTTTCAACATAATCTCCTTTTAGCTCAATACACTTAGTACAACGTTTCTTCAATTTTTGTATCCCTTCCAAAGAATCGGATTTTTCGAGGTCCATAAAATAGGCATTTGTTTGATCAATAATTTCATAGTTGGAGCTAAATCTATTTCCACCGAGTCATTTCTTAAGGTTTCGAAATGGGAAATAGTCACTGGGGGCTAAATCCGGAGAATAGGGCAGATGATGTACCAATTCGTAGCACAATTCATTGACTTTTGCCATTGAGTCTGCACACGTGTGCACCCGTGCATTATCTTTATGAAAAAGAACTTTTTTCTTGGCCATATGGGGTCGTTTTTTTTTAAATCCTCGTTAAATTGGTCTAATAATTTGGCATAATATTCGCCGTTTGTTGGGTTTCCCTTTTGAAGGTAATCGATGTGGATTATCCCAAAAAACTGTTGCCATCACCTTATTGGCCGACAAATTTATCTTGACCATCTTCGGGGCCGGTTCACCCGGAGAAACCCATTGTTTAGACTGCTGCTTGGTCTCCGGAGTGTTCTAATGGATCCATGTTTCATCCACAGTTTTTTTTTTTTTTTTTTTTTTTTTTATAATTTAACCAATACTCAGGGGATGCCCCCTACTCATGCAGTGCATTGTATTGATCAGGAAAATAAGGTATGGGAAGGAGGAAAGAGGGAGTAGTGTTTGTGGATATTTGATTTAAATTTTTCTAAATTGTAAGTAACAGGGAAGACTTCTGCGGGAAGTTTGTTCCACATACGAATCGTTCGACTAAAAAACGAATTTTCTCATTCCAATTGCGGTTAAAATACTCTAAACAATCCTTTGAAGTTGTCACATGATTACGTTTATTTTCAATTGAGAGCAAACGCGGCAACCATCTTGCAGACATCTTTCTTAAACCCAACTGATCATTTAAAATTGAAACCACACTGCCATATGAAATGCCTCTGGCATCAACAATCTCACACACTTTTACTCTTCGATCGGCCAACACCATATCGTGGATTTTTTCGACATTTTCAGTTATATTGACCTCAATTGGCCGTCCAGACCACAACGAAAGTCAGTAAACCACTTTTTTACCATTGAAATCGATGGTGCAGAGTCCTCATAGTATTTATCAGGCTTTTTGATTGACGGTTTTTTTCGCAAAAAATAATGTTTAATGAGCACTCGAAATTCACTTTTTTCCATTTTTAAAAAAGTACACTAGGTTGTATTTTATGTATGTATATGTATATGACGGAACTTGCTCAAAATTTGACAGTAGTCTATTAACAGGTGGTACTTGATGGGAGCAGTGTTGCATTTCATATAACTACGAGGGAAATTCGAAAAGTCACGGACTTATTGAGCCGCCCTCGTATATGTGCAACAAATCATATAAAAATATTTATGTTTGCAAAAGTTTTTCCTACAAAAGCCCTTCTTTTGTCACAAATATGTATATTTCAAAACGAAGGTTTTGTTAGGAAAGCTCTAGCAATATATCGTCCATTCCATGACAGATCGGCCAAAATCTTACCATCGGTCATTTAAATTCCTTTATGTTTTGTACAATTGTTATGTAGGATGTCTATCAGTCACTATCGTTTTCAGTTTCATAAAATTGTGTAACTACGTTTTTATTGCCGTTTTCAGTTTTTGGAAATCAAAAATTTGCTAAAATTTTTAAACTTTGAAAAGTCATATTTCCTAAAGTATATGGACAATTTAAAAGATTTAAACATCATATGATAACTGCAATTGTCTATTTAACCACTGTGTTTAACCACTTTTTCCGCTTTTGATTTTTGTGAAGTTATAATAACTTTTACTTTTTTCGGGACCAGAATGCTAACTATTTTTAAATGATTTTTTCAAATAGAGCTTACTACATTCAAATACAATTGCCTAAATTTGAAAATTGTAAAAATACTGACTTTACTGCGATATTTTTTTCAGTGTTTCTTTCCCATTTTATATGTACGCTTACATTCTACTTTAATTTTATTTTTTTTTTTAGCCTTGTCTCATAGAAATTATTTAACCCAGTTTTCTGTGTACGTACAACTTTTTCTCGTCTTCTTCTCTATAAACTTTTAAATCAATAATAGTTTTGTTTATGATTTTATATAACATAATCAAAAGAAAATCTATTCATCTATAACTTTAATTTCTTTTAATTACTTTTTTATAAAAGTTGTTTTATTTTCCTAAGAAATTCATTACTGATATTTTTTTTTCATCTTTTTCTTTCTAGGTAAGTTTAATTTAATCGCCAACTATAGAGATGAATTTTTTTTTTGTGTAAGTAAGTTTATATTAATTTGTAAGAAACATGAAAAAAAAATCAGAAAATTAGATTTTTTTTTTAACCCAGTATAAACTATATTTAAGTACTTTGGTAATTATTAATTAAAAATTAATAATTTGTAATTCAAAGAAATTTGTAGTTTCCTGTTATATCTAATCTAACAGCCAATTCTTCTCCCTTGTAAACGTTTTAATATGGAGTCTAATATAATTATATCTCATTTGATAAGTTCCCATAACACATACAAATTTATACGAAAAAATTTTCGTCTACATGGAGCTAATTATATCAAATGAGATATAATTTGATACAATTTTGTCCGAGATTTGTCCATATCCGGTTATCTAATTGGATATAAAAATATCTGATTTTTGTGACTTGAAGTTATGCTTAAAAGTATTTAAGTTGAAAATTAAAGTTTCTGGAAATCGACAATTTTAAAGACCTAAATTTTTTTAAATGAAACATAAAGAAATGTTTAAAATTAACAAGAAAACATTTAGTGTTTCAAAAATATATAATTAAGTGGTTTTGTACCAATTGTACCAATATACCAATTTTTTATTTGAAATTATATAAAAGAAATCACTTCAAAATAATTTCGTTGTAAAATTAATATATTTATATGTAAAGCCATATGTAATAAAGTTTTAACTTGCAGATAAATCAATTTGATATTGAACTTTACCAAAATATGCATGCTATTATATATAAAGCTATATAAAATTATAAGGAAACTTGTGTTAGTTTGAAGTCATATAAAGTTTAATAAGACTTAGCATGGGACCATATATAATCATATCGATCGCTACATATATTTGGATTATTATTAAATGGCTTATGTAGTTATATATGGAGTTAGATTTGGAGACATATAATTATATCAAGAACCATATCAACAATTTCTCAATAAAAATTATCAGATGTATTTGTATATAAAGATCCATTCAAAATCAGATTTGACTTAATCATATTATATATGACTACACCCAACATATACGGCATTAGCAACCGTATTTGTAGTCAATCGAACGGTTCGGTTGTAACCATCGAATTTTTTGGTAGTTACCACCGAATTTCAGTTAACGCAATCGAAATTCTACTGTCGTGACAAAATTTCTGTTGTTACAATCGAGTGGCTGCTGTTACCCAATACCCGAAGCATTCGATTGGCAACAAATACGGTTACGGTCTGTTTTCTGGGTCGATTTAAAAATCGCTCAACGTTCAAGGAAAATCGTATTCTAGGGATCAAAATAAGAAGGAAGGAACCATACTCTAAAACGAATTTTGATGTCCCGACTTTTGACCCGTAGGGCCAAATTTTGAAAAATCCCACTTTGATATTTCAGAATGTAGGAGGAATCTCTCCAAGATTATGAGAGCTACTTCTTCTCCGGGAGACGCGCTAGCAGATTAATGCAAAAATCATCATTCTAGGTGACCGTTAAGGTGTTAAAATTGAAGTTGAAAAAGGGCCTTTTTAACCGTGTTTTTATAGCAAAATGGACAAATCTCGGGATTGAGATATTTCAAAAAGTAAGAGGAGTCTTTCCAAGATTAGGGTCTCTATTTCTTCTCGGGAAGACGCTCTAGCAAATGAATGCATAATTTATATTCGATTGGTTGAACTCGATTGGGGCACTCTAAATGGGTCAAAGTGGAATTTTTCAAAATTTGACCCTACGGGTCAAAAGTCGGGACATCAGAATTCGTTTTAGAGGTATTGTTTCTTCGGCAAAGTTTCTTATTTTGATCCCTAGAATACGATTTTCCTTGAACGTTGAGCGATTTTTTTGCCTCCATACAAAACAACCCGGCCTAATATATATATATATATATTTACCCGAGAATCAAGCATTTACAGTTCTAGAGGTTTTCCAATTCGGGTGATTAAATATCTCGACAAGCTTCCTTGGTTTGAATGCCAATATGTGATTTATATATAGTCTTTGATGCCAGTATCTAAATTTTTCCATCACGTCACAAAAAATTTTTTTTTCCATCACGCCAAAAAAAGTTCTATTTTGGATCTTTTTGAAGCCTTTTATCATACGATTGACGCTTTTAAGGTATTCAAAATAGAGAGTCATTAGAGAATACAATTGACTCTTAAGGAAATTTTCTAAAACTAATTATTAAAATAGCGAAAAGATAAAATTATCAAATGCCTTCTACCAAATAGATTAATAGATTTTTTATGTGAAATTGAGAATTAAGAATTATTATTTCGTACAATTTTAAAGATAGCTTATATTTGAAATGCAATTTAAGCAAAGTTGGTGTAATAATTTTAATGTTTTTCCGACATTAATAAACGAAAAGTTCAAAGTTTATATCGTGATCTGTTAATATCGTGATTAGTGGCTATGCACGAAATCATATCTGTATCCCAGGTGAGTGGGCCTAAACAAGTAAATATTTTTTGTACGATAGATAACATCTATGACTGTTAGCTAACAAGAAAGTTTTTTCGGTTTTTCACTTCCCTAATTTTTCAGAACCATTATGGTGCAATTTGTTCGAATATGTGAATTTGCAGAATTTTGAACAGCTAATTATCCCGGTGGAAGGGTGGCAAACTTTACCGGAGCATTTTCTTAAAATTTGTGTCCTGTCTACCTATATATTTTCATCTTTTCGGCTATATAAATACCCATTACGCTGGAATGGGTTTCATTTATTTTTGATGACCTAAAATTTCTTTAAAAAAAACCTCGCTTTGAAGAAAAGTCTAAACAATTTTTGACTTTGAAGAAAAGTCTAAATTTTTAAAAAAAAATTTTGTAATATATATTTTTAAAAGATTGAAGAAAAAGCTATCAAAAAATGTTGTACAAAATTTTCTAACTACAATACGTAATTAGTTATATGTATCTGAAAAAAGGGCTGTTTGGCGAAAATGTCAAAATTTAACAATTTAACTCTAACTTTGAGAGTGGTGGGCCGAAATTTTGTGTCATAACTACTACGCAATAGGACTTAACTTTGTGCAAGTTTCATCCCGATCGGAAGACAAAGGTTTCAGAAGTTCGGATACTTAAGATGAAATCCAACATAAAGGGTCCGCCAAATAACTTTTTTGAACTCCTGAACCAATTGGACTTAGCATGGCGTCATACCAAGGTCTTTATGCAAAATTCGTCTCAATGATGTCTCCGAAATGTTCAATTGTTGAGAACGACGGTGAATTGATGTTGATGGCGCTTCACGCACACCTTCTGCCACAGCAGCAATATTCTCGGGTGTACGCACTGTTTTTGGCTTTTCACGCTTTGGTTTATCGATGAGGATGCCAGTTTCTTTCACTTTCTTCACAAGATAACGAACATACATATTCGTTCAGCGGAAGGATAAAACTAGTTATCTGTCAAATCAGACATGAGCTAAGTGTTACCATTCACGAAATAAGCACTAGTTGAAAAAAAAAAAAACGTTAGATGGCGGACCCTTTATATATTTTATCTTAAATACACTGTATTTTAGATATTGCCGAAATCGATTTATACAGCCGTGATTGACATTTAAAAAAAAAATAACTTTGAAAGAAACTTGATTTTTTTAATTTTTTTGGAAAAATAGAGATCTTTAAACCTTTTTTGCGTATTATTCGGTATTCGGCCGGATAGACAAAACATGCCGAATACCGAATAGCAATCGAATATTCTCGACATCTTTAATATTTTGGTATTCTTTATAAGCTAAACAAGATTTCATTTCTAAAAACCTCCAACTTTTTTTTTTAATTTGTAATATTTGTTAGTTTCAAACACTTTTCCTATTAGTACCATCATCCAAATGGTATTTATTTTTGTTAAAATACCAACTAAACTCAGGTGTTTTAAATTGCTTAACATTTTATTTCTTTTGGAAAAAAAACTTTTATAACTTTGGTTATAAAAATTGCATGCTACAAGAAATAAAATAAAAAAATATAAATTATAGACAGGAAACTTTAAAATAAAAACAAAGATAAAAAAAACAAGTAACATCAGGATAATATTTTTAAAAACCCATAAATACTTGTCTTTTAATAAACTCTTATAAAATATGTTTGTAGTTTAAGATTGTATACTACACTCATAAAAAAACCCCGTACAAATAGTTGAAAATTCAAATACTACGATATAACAGAAAATATTAATTTACACCAGCTGATTTTTCAATGAAGTTGATAATCACAGTCTGCTGAATTTATGGGGTCTAAATTTTAGAATAACTAAATTTTGGTTGACAGTTGTAGTAAGAATTTAACTAAGAAGTTAGCTAACTCAACAGAACTTTTAAGCAAAAAGTTTAGGCTGATTTAGCTTAACAGATGCAGGTCCATATTTATTACCGGAAGTATAGGTGGTTAATAAAGACTACTTAATTCGTACGGAGTAACGATTTTTGGTACATTCTGCTCTATCTCGCTTAGTTTCCCAATATGTAAATTTGAGAATCACGAATCACTATACAGGTATAAATTGCCAACAGGTATAAATTGCCAACAGGTATAAATTGCCAACCACTGCTATTTTTGTAAAACCAACCGAGCTAAAAATTACCAATGGTGCAACTAACATTGTACTAGGAAAACACTATTTTGTTTGCAAAGCATGTATTTTGCCAATACCATCGTCAAATTCCTTTCCCATTATTGTTTTTACCAATATTACAACCAATTGGAAGATTTTTTTAAAAATATTTTATTATATTTCATACATTTAAATATGATGTATAAGGCTAAGACCGAATTATATTGCTGCTTTTTAAATATGATTTATTATACATATTTCTCAAAATTTATTTAATTTAAGCTAAATTAAAATAATTATTTAATTTAACAGAATTATTACTAACATTATGCCAACGGTGGCAAGTTCGCTTAAACCAACTGTTGTCAATCGGTTAACAGAGCAATATTGAAAATATTGTCAAACCCCATGTTCTGCCAACGCATAACCGACCGCCGCTGGCGCTTTGAAAACACGTGCCTATTGTATTTTTCTGCCTGGATAAATATTAGGTTTTGAAATTAGTTCAAGTACAGCTGAAATTCGTTCTAAACAACCGATTTAAACGATAATAACAGAAAAAATTAGTTCAACTGAATTGGAACCCATTTCCATATAAAAGTAGTGAAACTTGTAATGACTGAATTGGAACCCATTTCCATATAAAAGTAGTGAAACTTGTAATGACAATCATAAGTACTTGCGATTACCAAGTATATATTTACATAACCACTTGTACTTGAAAGATAAAATCTAAACCACTTGCTGCACAAAATGGCAGTACTTTCCAGCTTCAAAAAATATAAAAATAAGTAGTTATATATGTCCTAACTGGAGTTGAAAAAATAATAATTCTAAAAATAGATTTTCAAAAAATTTTGAAATCATTACTTTTTGTTTAAAACAATGATAAAAATAAGTACTTAAGCGCAACGCACTATTTTGTATTAAAATAATGAGAAAATTATCTAGTTATTAGTAAGTCCTTGTTATTAGTGTTAAAGTAATGCAGAGAGTAAGCTGGTGTCATTACTGGTAGTGAGAAAAGTAATGACATGTTATTACTATTTCTTTACTGAAATGTCCCGATAGCTCAGACGGTAGAGCGGTTAAAAAATAACCAGGAGTCACATTTGAATAAAAACAAATTTTTCAATAAAAATTAACGTTATAAAATACTTTGTTCAATTGACACATAAATTAACCACTGACGAGTCCCAGGAGGGAGACGAAACTGCGGCAGTCTGGTGTATCCCTTGTGTCCGTAAAATTTTTCAATAAAAATGTTTTCTTCTTTCTGTAAAGAGACTACTAAAAAAAAACTTTGGTTTTTTTTTTTAAATTTGGTTTTTTCGAAAATTTATTTCTAGACTAATTATTTTTGTACATTCTAGTAAGCATATAGGTCACCAAATATTTTTTGATTTTTAGTTAGTTGTTTAGTACTATGTCATTATTTTTCGCTTTTATATGGTGACAAAATCAGTGAGGTTCTTAATGGCAATTGTAAGTACTTGCCATTGCCAAATATGTCTACACAGAAAAAGTGGGCGTTGTTGTGTAATGATTAGGGCGTTGGACTGTTACACAGATGGTCCCGGGTTCGATTCCCGGTGACGACAACATCAATTTAGAAAAGTAATATGCATTAGTTTTCTATCAGCGCCCACCTTCGGTCTTCCCATAGCACTTAACCCCACCGAAGTAAAATAATGAATCAGGGCTATGAAACAAAAAGCTTTAATAAATTCGCCAACTCTACATCAGGCGGCGGGCAACAACTGTTCTAAGACTTTTAATCTCTCGCAATTACAGTGTTGCCATGTTTGAAGCCCTTCATCTTTCACTACCTTTCATCTCTCCACTATCCCCTTCCAAAGTAAGGAACACATTAATTAATAGGAAGAATTTCCTGAGTGTTGCTTCTCTTTAAAAAAAAAAAAAGTGACAACCGAATTGAAAAGTGCATGTTGGTGGATACGACCATATTCATATGTATTTCTAAATATTTTAGGTGTTGCAACTTAAGTTCAGTTGTATTCACCGAATTTTGTTGTGAAAAATAATATTCAGTTGTAACAACTGATTTCAGTTTCAGTAGCCGATTTTTTTTTTTTTATTAAGTAGTTTTTATTTTCAAAATGTAGTTTACAAATTTTAATTTAAGGCCTCAGCACCAAAAATGGCATTAAAGAGGCAAAAGGCAACGGTTAATCATTATTCATACGTAATTATTAAAAACTTTAATAAAAATAACATTTACATATTTACAAATAAAATTATTTACAAAAGTTAAAAAATAAAGTATTTAATTTGTTCCTTTTATTTTTATTTTAATTGAGAAGTGTTTCACGGCTAGCCAACAAATGAGATTTTAACGCTCTTTTAAATTGAGATAAGGGCATAATATTTTTTAATGTATTTGGAAGATCATTAAATTCTTTCGTCCCAGCAAAGCTAATTCGCTGCTTTGACAATTCCAGACGACATCTGGTTACAAATAAATTTTGACTCTGTCTCGTAAACCGATGAGAAAATTCAACATTCTGTTGAATCCGGATCGAAGTATTTCCAAGTCTTCTTGTTGATTTAAAAATATATTTTAGAAGTTGCATCTTATATAGTCCTCTTACAGGTAAAATATTAATGGCATGATATTGAAAAAGATCTGATGTATGATATCTTATTGCCAAGTTAAAAACAATCTTTAAAGCCTTGTTTCACTTGGCATATGGGTAAATTTTTCTCTGTGTGTACTTGTAGAACCACTTATATGGTAATCTACCCGTTTTTAATTTTCCCATATCAGAGGTGCAATCAGTGAAAAAATTGGGTAAAGTTTAAATTTGAGTAAAAAATTTGTCGAATACGGAGGCGGCGTCTGGGGGGCCAGAAAAATCACGATTTTTTATAATTTACATATTTTATTTTAAGCGTGAACTAGATAGTGCATTGACGTTTTTTGTTGCTTAATTGAATAACAATCGGCATTGATTTGACTTTTCCATTGGCAAAAAAACAGTGCCAGATTATTGCAAAAATGTAATATTTCGATTTTCAAATGGGGATAACTTTAACACTTTAAGAGATAACACACATGAGTAAGCGTTTTTTTTTTGTTGGAAATTGCAAACAGATAACAAAAGTGTTTTGGAAATCGGTTGATAAATATAAAATTGGCAAGCCCTCAAAATTGTTGAATAAACGGGGTGTAAAAATTTGCAGTCTAATTGATTAGCGACTGATGGATCTAGTGGGCCCTTCTATCAAACTTAAGCTTAAAATTACGATGATTATGGCTGAGTGAAGTTTCATGGCAATCCGATAAGCCAGTAAGAAATTGCTGAATTATTTCCAAAATATTTGTTAAACACCTCACTATGTACTGGGATGAGAATTTTTTTGGACGAGTGTTAATGAAATTGCTCACTGAATTTAGTGAAAAATAAATTAATCTTTATGAAACAGCTTCATAATTTTTTATGAAATTTTTAAATCGTAGAATTCCAGCGACAATTCATAGATCTAATGCAAAAGTTTATTGATATCATGCAGATAATTCTCTCAGTGTACTTTTCTTCTTTTCAACATTGTCCGAAAATAAAAAAAAAAACCCAATTGAAAAACAAAAAAGATTTTTTTAGTCTGCGAAGTCTTAAATTTTTTTAAACAGTATCTTCAGATTTTGATGGCGTATAACAATTCTGAAAACCATAATGTGATTTACTCAACCAGACCTACCTCTAGGTCGAGTATCGTATTATATTGCTGTAATTTTCGATATTCACTCTAAAAACCTTTTTTGCCCATATCAGCTAAAGTAGGCAACATAAAGAAATTTGTTAACTGCACTTATTGTATATACTGTAAAAATTTGTTAAAAATTTAATTTCAAAATAGCTTTAACCGGTAGAGGGTTAATAAAAATAAAATTCTGCATGAGAGGTGTAGTAAAAAGTATTTTACGTGTCAAAAATTTTGCCAAAAATATAGTTTTCATGTTAACAGTACATATAAATAATTTCCTCAAAGGTCAAGGTATTTTCAGAAAAGTTTTTCTCTTAATTAAATGCAAAAATGAATTAAAATTTCTCTGTGTGTTTTCATGTGATAATTGCATTCAAATTGTGTCACTCACTTACTTTGTTGCTGATTTTTAAGTAGATTTTTGTTGGCAATTAATTAGGTTGATGTGTTTTTTTTTTGTTGTTGTTGGTGAATAGCAAAATAATCTCTGGCAATTGTCAAGAACTATTTCGAATTAAAATAAAACATTTTACCACCACACTTGCTAAAACATTTTACACCAAGGCCTAATTTTACAAGTTTTTAAATGACAAAATTGAAAAATATTAACATTACTTATTAACATGTTTGCCAAGAGATTAGTTAAATATATCTAGACAAGTATTTTATAACAATTATGTAAAAACTTGGACAATTTTTTTATAACGAATGTACATTTTTTTTGGTACAATTGTACAAAAACTTGGTGATAATTAAAAAAATTTTTGTTCACAAATTTATCAAATAAAATTAATGATTTTTTGTTAAAAAAAATATTAAAAACATTTGCCATGAAAAATTAAAATTTTTTAGCTTTAAAACTAGGTAAATGTTAAATGTTTAACAGAACAAATACCAATATACAAATATCCCTCGATTTACACGATAGATACGTTCCTGATATCGAATTCGAAAATTTTTGCATGAAAAATCGGGTAAATCGAAATGAAATTTCACTTAAAGAAAGGACGACTTACATATCGGTAAATTCAATTAAAATTGTCACTTGTTTTTAATGTTCAAAAAATGACTAACAATTGTAGTAAAAATGAACCACATGTTTGTAAAAAATAAACAAACATTTATTTTTTGATTTTTTAAATAACAAAAAACTACTGTAAAAAATGAATGTAAAATCATAAAATAGTCATTTGATGTGGTTTGTTTTTTTAACTGAACTACAAGGTTAGTAAAAATTTAATTTGTTCCACAAATGACCGACATTTACATTAAAAATAAAGAACATGTGTTACAAAGCAAATAAGCAGAAGTTTCCTGAGTGTACATTTCATAATCATTCACTTGTGACATTTTTCTATATCATTAATAATTTCAGACGCGATTACGGAGTGCACGAAGCAGGTGAATATCATGGGCTTGACCAGTGATATTGTGATTTTCACGGATAGCCAAGCGGCTATCCGGGCTTTATCTACGGACTCTGTGGGATCAATGACGATACTCAGGTGTAAAGGGGAAATTAACGATTTCTATGCACGGGGACGCATTGAGATTATATGGGTGCCGGGACTCTGTGGTATAGCGGGGAACGAAGTGGCTAATGATTTGGCTAGGGGAGGATCTTCCCTGGAATTAGTCACTTTGGGGAACGCTAAACCTTTTCGAGCTCTCAAGGCGGAGCTGGTGGACTGCGCTGACACCATGCATAGGACCATCTGGGAAATTGCGGGTGTTGGCAGGACTACAAATATTCTCTGGGCAACCCGAACAAGGACAGGACGAGGGAAATTCTGAATCTCAGTAGGAAGGAACTGAGTCTTTTGATGGAAATCCTCTCGTAATTGAGTTATTGCCATAAATATATAATAGTAATTGTAATAACATACCCAGATGTTGATACTAATCCCCATGTTTGGTATTAAACATTTTACAAATTTTCCAAGGAAGTGAATAAGTGTGAGTGTAGATCTGATATTATTAATGATATAGAAAAATTTCACAAGTAAATGATTGTGAAATGTAATTGACGTCGCCCTAGTCTGACATATAATTTCCTAATTTTCCTAATGTTTGTGTGTGAGTTTGTCTTTCCAAAACTTTCTGGCACCAGCAGTCAGCCTAGTAATATAAAAATTGGCACATTTACATTACTAACCACCGGAAAGAATCTAACGTAGTTGGCTTTTTTTCATATTAGGTCTGGTGGTGATGGGGCGTGGCAAAAACCATCTTTACAATATACAACCTTTTACAGCTTTCTAATGCGGTATAATTTTTTTCCCTAGACGTCCCTTTAGAAAGCTAAGGCTGTAAATAGTAAACAAGTGTGTGTGTGTGCTTTAACATGTCTTATCATAACTTTCTGGAGCTCTCTGATGAAAGTATGAAGTGTGACATATTCTACACCACAGTTGAAAACCGGTGTACAAATTGTACAAACTACGGGAAAGATTTATCTGTAGACAGGTCTCTTAGTTTTGGACTGTGGGGGAAAGGCGTGGGTAAAGGCTTTTTTAATTATATACACAATATACATCTGATGAACTTGGAAGTTGAAAACTAGCATACATATTGTTCTAAACACTGGACATATTTATCTGAAAATGCATCTAAAAATTTCGGCTTCTAGTCTGAATGGCGTGATTCTGAAACGTCTGACAACCAAGAAAGTTGAAATTTGGCATACATGTGGTACTGGTTAACCACGGAGCAAATTTAGATGCAAATTAATATTTTTGTTCCACATTCGAAAAACATGTTTAGCAATTTACTGGTGTTAGGGCTCCAAAAAGTGTATAACTTTCTTCAGAAGTGTTCAGCAATGACAAAAAAAAAAACAGTTCTGAAGCTATCCAAAATTGTTATTTTCGCGCTGTAGGCTTAATTGAACTCCAGCAGCTTTCTTAACCTTTGGATAGGTAGTCGCATGACATTTTCATGCATTTTTGCTGATGGTGTTTGTTCCCGACTGCTCTCAAAATTATCATTAATTAAAAATTGCATTTTTACTTTTATTGGACATTTACTGTTGTTTTCTCCCTAAAAATGTCAAAAATTACTATCTCTAAACTTGAAATAACCTAACGAAGAAAATAATAAAAATACCATTTACACTAAAATTACCTAACGAAATAACTTAAAATACTAAAAACCTTAAAATAAACTCACCAAATAGTTTGGAAATACATGTATCCAATATCATTAAGCGTTTAAATCGATTGACAACCCCAGTAATAGATACATGAGGAGAATGCATTGATAATTCCATAGAATTGCGATGAATTAATAGTTTATTAATCCATGTCTGGTGCATTTCGGTAGAAATCCTAAAACCGAAAACATTAAAAAATCGTCAACAAATTTTGCGTTAGAACACGCAGCATACATTTTAGGGATAGCCCCTTAATTACAAAACAAGCCGATGGATTCAGTATACTCAAATCACTGTGCATTTTTGGAAAGACGAATTTCGTAAAAATGTATTCAAGTTAAGAGTTTAATTTGACGAAATTTACAATTTGCTAAATGTAAAACAGCTGGTAAAACATACTTTTAATTTTTTACTTTCTATCTCTAAGGCTGACTTGTGGTACAAAAAATCTGCAAAGGCATATCACTGGCTAACCGAGGAATTGTAAATAAATGATTGGCAGAACACTATGACGCTTAACCAGCGTTTTCTAAAAGCGTTTTGCCAGTATTTGTTTTCCAATAATTTCAGTGGTCCACAAAAAAAAAGAAAAAAACATTGGCCAACGTTGGCAAAATGTTTTTCCAGTGCTATGCATTCAGAAATTGCCAATCAAAAGTCTAACCACTGCTAGGGCATTTATTGTATACAAATTATGATGCTTTGTTTAAAAAAGTTTGTAGTCAGAAGGTTTTTCCTTTTAGTATTTTTTTTATATAAAATTGATTTTTGGTTCTGGAAAAGCTCTTTTAAGACCAAAATGTTTTTCGTTTTTCCCAACGTTGGCAAATTGTTTTACGTGGGCGTTGTGGTGTAATGGTTAGCGCGCTGGACTGTTACACAGATGGTCCCGGGTTCGATTCCCGGTGACGACAACATCAATTTAGAAAAGTAATATGTATGAGTTTTCTATCACTTATATGTATCGCTGCTCCCACCTTCGGTGTTCCATAGCACTTAACCCCACCGAAGTAAAATAATGAATCAGGGCTATGAAACAAAAAGCTTCAATAAATTCGCCAACTCTACATCAGGCGGCTAGCAACAATTGTTCTAAGACTTATCATCTCGCGCAGTTACAGTGTTACCATGTTTAAAGCCCTTCATCTTTCACCACCTTTCATCTCTCCACTGTTCCCTTTCCAAAGAATGCAACACATCAATTAATAGGAAGAATTTCCTGAGTGTTGCTTCTCTTTAAAAAAAAAAAAAACCCTATGCCAGTGCTGACATATTTGAGCAGCCAACTATTACCCAACAGTTACCTTTTACTTACGTTTTAAGCTATAAAGTATTATATGTCTCGTTAGCTCAGTGGTTAGGGTTCAAATCCCGAAGGGACCAAAAAAATTATAAATGAAGTTTTTTGATATTTTATTTTGGAAAATCTATTTTTTTAGAGCACATATTTTTTGGTTTTACCAACATTTTGTCAACGTTCGAAATTTTCCCAGTGTTTGTCCAACACTTATTTTTTTGGGATTTTGAAAGAACTCGCTGCCAGCACTTATACCCTTGTTAAAGTGCCTTGCCAGTGGTGGTCCTTTTCTCTTTTTCTGACTGTGTAGTTTGTCTTCTCAGGATTGTAAACTTGCTAGAGAGAACCCTTGCAAATTATATCGAAAAAACATTATTTCTCTGAAATTCTCAAATTGACAAATGTCGAAAATGCCGAATTATTTGAGATAAAAAAAAACAGTATCTCTAATAACTCGATACCGACGTTTTTAAAGTAAATCAATGAAAAATTGATTAATATCATGCAGATAATTCCCTCAGTGCTTGGTTAATAAAAAATGCTGACAAAAAAATTACGAAAATACATTAACCCAAAGTTTGTTTTCAAAGTCAAAATTATTAAGCTTTGATTCTTTTCAACTAATAACTTTTTTTTTTTTTTTTAATTTTAACCAATACTCAGGGGATGCCCCCTACTCATGCAGTGCATTGTATTGATCAGGAAAATAGGGTATGGGAGGGAGGAAAGAGGGCGTAGTGTTTGTGGATATTTGATTTAAATTTTTCTAAATTGTAAGTAACAGTGAAGACTTCTGCGGGAAGTTTGTTCCACATACGAATCGTTCGACTAAAAACGAATTTTCTCTGTAATGCGTTGTGCGAAACACAGGACAATCAACTACAAACGGATGTGCTCTACTAGATAAGCGAGTGCTACGAATAAAAACTCGGGCTCGTGGAATAAGTTCACTTATCTCAGATGAGCATCTCCCACGGTAATATCGATAGAAAAGTGTCACACAACCCACATTCCGACGATGCTCCAATGAATCAATAGAGTTGGATACACTACTGTCATTGATAAGCTTCACCGCCCTCCCCTGAACACGGTCCAGAAGCTTCAGAATAGACAGTGGAGCCCCTGCCCATATATGAGAGTTGTATTCCATTTTTGGCCGGATATAGCTGGTATAAATAGTAAGGAGATCGGATGGAGTGAAGTAAGTCTTGCACCGTTTTAGAAAACCGACACACTTGAATGCCTCTTTCGACACTTGAAATACGTGCTTATTCCAACGGACATCACACTGTATTCTCATGCCCAGAACATCAAGAGTATCCGATTCCTCAATACCTATACCATCCATAGTTACAGATGACAATGTTAATTCCACAGCCCGTCTGTGAGTTAACATACAACATTGGGTCTTGCATGCATTAAAATCGACCTTATTCGCGCGACCCCACTCGAAGTTTGTAGAAAGGTCTTGATTGAGTGTGTCATTCATGTTCTGCCGCATGCCCTCTATCTCCAAAGAGCTTGGCCTGTGATCGAATGAAAATGAATGACAAATGTTGCTGTCATCTGCAAAAGAGTAGATAGGATTGAAGGTCTGACCAAGAAGGTCATTAATAAAAATAAGAAAAACGGTAGGAGAAAGAACAGAACCTTGCGGTACCCCTGAATTTAGCTGAAACTCGTTTGATGAGACCCCATCTAAAACAACACGTATAGTGCGGTCTCTGAGAAAACTCGTTATAAATCGAGAGAAGACACTACCGACACCAAAAGCAACTAGCTTAGTCACGAGTGCCCCTTGCCACACACGATCGAACGCCTTAAAAAAATATCTAGAGCAACCACTTTGCTCTCAACAAAGCGGTGGATTGACCGGCTCCAACGTTCCGATAGAAACGCCAACAGGTCTTCCGTAGATCGACCACTACGGAAGCCATACTGTCGATCATTTAAAAGTGAATTGGTCTCTAAATATTTCACAAGATGGTGGTTAACCATGGTCTCCATCACTTTGGAGAGCGCAGAGCAAATTGCGATTGGGCGGTCATTTTCAGGGTTGTTAGCCGCACCCTTTTTAGGGATAGGCTGGACATTGGCCACCTTCCAGCATGAGGGGAAAATTCCCGCACGGTACATTTTTTTAGTTGTTCGATAAAGCCTATATATACATTTAGTAAAATACAATTAACTCTTTTTTTTTTTTAGCAAATATATACCCCGTATATAGAGTTTTCGAAGTATACCTACAATTCTTTTCTTTTCACAATTAAAAAAATCTACTACAATTACCCTATTGTTGTTTTAACTTTTTTTTAATGAAACAAAAACAAAAATAAAACCTGCATAATATTATATGATAGTGTACTACAGTAGGTACACTGAGAGAATTATCTTCACTGCAGTAAATAATTTCTTCATAGCTTTAATGAAAATTGTCACTGGAATTCGGCCATTGCAACTCTTCATAGAATCTATGAAACAGGTTTCATTAGAATCAATGTTCATGAAAATTAGTGAAAATCTTTATAAAACTAATGAATCATTCCGACAATAAAGCATTTATAGAATTTATGAAACAGTTTCATAATATTTTTTAATATTAAGAAGTTAATTCAGTGCATTGGCACTAACCAATGATTCATATGAATTTTTAAACAATTTCATTGAAGTCCAAAATTAGTAAAAGGATACATTAAAATAACTAATCCCTTTATAAAATATGTTGTACACTTGACAATTAGATCTTAAAACTTAAGTTTAAAATGTATGAAAATTAATGAAATTTTGAAATTTTATGAAAAAATTAAGTCTTAAAATTAAATTTCATAGCTCTCAAGAAAATTTTCATTAAGTTTATGAAGAGATAGTTTATAAAATCGAATGAATTTTTTTTTATGAAACAATAGAATAATAGGGTATGTATGGCCTCGAACTTGAATAATTTTTCATTACACAATAAAAGCTCGAAAAAACATAATTTTTATTTTTAATAAAAATTATGTCAAACTGGAAACTATCAAATTTTATGAGAAATTTCGTAATATTAATAAAATTTCTTGGATAAAATGAAATTCTTCATTGATTCTACACACAGAGAAAAATTTAGCTATTTGCCAACTGAAATTCGGTTACTACGACTGAAATTCGGTTATTACGAATTTCAGTCGGTTGGTATAACTGAACACAAATTTTCACAACAAAGTTCGGTTAATTCAACTGAATTTTTGTTGCAACACCCAAAATATTCATAAATCTAATCTAAATATCGTTATACTAACTGAATTTATAAGTTGTTACCATTAAAATACACTTTTTTAATTCGGTTGGCACTTTATTTCTCTGTGTGTACGAAAAAAAGAAAGAAGAAATTGTTTCATTAACATCATGTGGGATAATTCTTTCAGTGTAGGTACATACATTTTATTTAGACATTTCTTAATGTTTTTTTTTTTGGTCTGACCAGTTTATTTGACATAAAAAGTTCATTTCATTCGTTTTTTTTTTGGTTTGTTTCTCTACTGCAGTTAACAGAAAAAGATGTCATTGCATTGAATCTAAAAAAAAATTGTATTCAGTATTGTCAAGGTCATGTTTTGGGACATTTTGATAAATAGTTTTCTTCTTCTTTTTTTATTTATTTCTTTGTAGCTTTAGTTTTTTATTGATAGTCATTTTATTTTAGATATAATTTTGTCTTAGGAGGTGTTCATGTAAAAGATAGACAAATATCATTTTGAAATTATCTTTCAAACTAAAACGCATTTGAAAATATCTGAATGGGTATTTTGTATGTACTTTTGTCGTCGATGAAGACGAATGGTATAAAATAAATTTTATTTGCTGAATCTTGATAAAAAAAAAGAAAAAGTAATATAGAGAATAATATATGAATAACGGAAATAAAACACAGATGTCTGCCAAGATAACAAATTTAATAGATGATTTATTTAATAAACATAAAATATATTATATAATTTGCGGCCAAAAAATGTCGTAGTTAAAAACCCTATGCTTCACTGTGCAGGAGAATATATTTTAGAATTGAAAACAAAAAAAAAACCTTTGAGCGAATTTTTAACTTACGAATTTATTACAAAACCCTGACGTTTTGACAACAATTTTCACAGAAACCCGCCTGCTTTAGGTTTAAACAAACTGCTTTTGACAGTCTTCCAACAGAATTTGATATACTTTTACATTTTTTCCCCTATATTTTTAAATTGTAGCTAAATTTAAATAGAATGCTTTAAAAACTTTCTTAAAATATATCACAAATAAGTGCAAAATACAATATTTTTAGCTTAAAGGGTTTAGATTTACATTTGCATACAATTTCCCAGTGTATCAAATTCTTACCATGTTTTGAGTATATATAACAATAGTGAACTTAAAAATAATTTAGAAAAAACTAAATTTAATAAAAATATATATATTTTTTTTTAATAAAATGCTCCCACACTGGATTTGAACCCGGTCCTCTAGGTTGTCAGTCATCCTCTCTGTCATCTGATCTATCTCGACATGTTACACTTGATATGGAAAACATAAATGTTTTGCTTGCGCGAAATGCCATTACTTTGCAACTTACAAAAAGTCATAAATAAGTAGTTATACATGTACTTAATAGAAGTGAAAAATATCATTGCTTTATATTTAAAATAATGATAAAAATAAGTACTTATGGGTACACGGTAAAAAAAAGTTTATATATGATATTATATATTTTTCATATGACTATAAAGGGTCCGCCAAATAACTTTTTTTTTTTGAACTCCTGAACCAATTGGACTTTGCACGCAAAGAAAAAACTTGGTTGAGGAAACCATGTTCGAAGAGCATCATACATTTTTGGATTTATGATTGCGACAACCATGTTACTACGGTTGTGACAACCATACTCTTATCTGCTTTTGTATCATAATATGAGAATTAGATTGCCATATTATGGTTCCAAATATATGCCAATATTATCATATTATAGTTCTGGAAATTTGTATGAATTATCATAATATGAGCCCTACGGTATTCTCCCAGCATTCTATTGAAGCTGGATTAAAAAGATATGCGTGTTTTTTAATAGTATATTTATTTAATCACATATTTAATAAACTTCAGTAACCCAATTGTCATTGCGCAGAAGAATAAGCTTTGTGAAATAGTGTGTCAGCTATACAAGCTATATATGTGATTACAGCATGAAGCAAGCATAAAAATATTCATAAGAGTACAATTTCACAATACATTAATAATGATCAAAACATGTTTGCAGCAATCATAACAATTGCATTATAACCATAGTATTGTCCTAGTTATTATAGTATGATCATGGACAAGAATTTCGTCATCATTTATTACCATGTTATGATTATTGCAAACATATTATGATTATTTCGTACTATATATGTATATAGCACGTGCATTTCGTTAAATTTTTTTTTTTACATTTTTTCTTTACCAATAATTTTTGAGTAATTAAAAACAATTAAATAATAAAGCACTTTTTTATAATAAACAATAACTTTATTTAACGGGTGAGCGATAATTGAACTTTTGACTCGACTTCCAGGGCAGACCGAGTTAAGAATACAATTTATTCCTTCTTCCACAAACAAATCACCATTAGAATTACCACCATTACGTTGTTTGTGCGCAACAATTAAACTTTTGCCTACACCTCCACGGTAGACCGGGTTGAGACTCCAAACTTATTCTTTCTTACACAAAACAGATCACCATTAAAATTAACACTACTACGTTGTTTGTCCATTGTTAATGCCTTTTTGTTTAATATTTTTTATTTTCTTGGAGCTGACTGTTTCTCACAACTTCTTTTCAGAAAATCTCAAACAACAATGAAACTAAAAGAGCGAAGACGCTCATAAAAAACCAACTGATCATCTTATAGTTGCTGCAACTCTAATATGATTGCAGTTAGATCGAGGAATATGATAATACATACTATAGTATGATTGTAGACAACACAATAATATGATAACTGAAAAAAGAGAGAAATTTTTACTAGAACATGATAAAAGCAACCATATTATTGGTGAAATATGATTGATACAACAATAGTTTAATTGAAACAACCATTTATTGCTGTATGAATCCTAGTTTGTGGCCGCAATCATATTGCAACCATATTTTTTCTCTGCGTGTGTATGGCGTCATACCAAGGTCTTTATGCAAAATTCGTCTCAATGATGTCTCCGAAATGTTCAATTATTGAGAACGACGGTGAATTGATGTGATGGCGCTTCACGCACACTTTCTGCCACAGCAGCAATATTCTCGGGTGTACGCACTGTTTTTGGCTTTTCACGCTTTGGTTTATCGATGAGGATGCCAGTTTCTTTCACTTTTTTCACAAGATAACGAACATACGGACCAAATTCGTTCAGCGGAAGGATAAAACTAATTATCTGTCAAATCAGACATGAGCTAAATGTTACCATTCACGAAATAAGCACTAGTTGAAAAAAAAAAACGTTAGATGGCAGACCCTTTATATGATTATCCATATTCGTACATACTAGTAAAATTAACCTATGGAAAAATATGGTGGTATATGTTCATATATTATTTTATATGGCCATCCATATACGTTCACACATTATATATGAAGAGCTTATTGTAAAAAATGTATAAGCCACATTTATATTATCGCCGGTTTTATCTGTTTCTAGTCACCCATTGATGATTTTTTGTACACTTAATACAAGTATCTAGAGATTAATAGTCCTGCAAAAGTCTTACTGTATGATTTGAAGCAAAACTTTGAAGGCAAAAACTAGTAAAAAATAGTATGTGGCTTATCAAGTTTTTACAATAGCAATAGTCCTTCACATGTTTTGTATTATTTTTTTAGAAAACTTAGCATTTTAAAACATGTTTTTAATAAAAAAACAATATTATTATTATCGCATCAGATTAAAGGTTTTAAACAGGACCACCTTACAGATAAAATACGAATTACTAAAAAAAAAATATTTTTTCTCCCTAACAATAAAAAAAACTTATAAATTTTCCATGTGGAGATGTCTCAACATAATCACAAATTTGTTTACACTCAACGTAAAAACCATACGTCAATCTGGTAACGTTGTAAAATAGAGACGGCGGAGGTAAGAAAAATAAACAAAAATCTAAAAATAGAATATTTGTGTTTGTTAGTGTTGGTCACTTCTGAGTATACTATACAATAACAGAAAAAAAGCTAATTGGAAAGAAAACTGCAATTTAGCTGCATTACATTCGACGCCATACTTGGGTGTGATCGCTAAACGGTCATGACTTGGTATTGTTACATTTGTAATGTAAGAAGCAGCGCAGGTTCGATTCTTACACTGATAGAAATTTGTGCGTAGTATTAATGAATTCCTTCATTAATCCAATGAATTTTTTTCGTAAAAAAGTCCCAAAGAACGTTTCATTGAGTCAATGAAAGGTGTTTCATTAAACCAATTTTAATGAATGGTATCATTGACCCAATGAAAATTTTATAAAGTATATGACATTTTTTTCAATAATCCTAGCCTAATCGTTAGGAAAGTTTCATGTGTTTAATGAATAAAATTCATAGTTTGTATGAAATATTTTCGTTGATATTTAATAATTTGCACTTTTTATGATTATTTTAGCAAAGCATTAATTTGGTGGTTATTGAGAAATTATCATTGGCTGATATTATTAACAAGGTCTGGTCTTTATAGCATCTATAAAATATTTTTATAAAAAAAGTTCGAAAAGTTCGAAAGTAAACATCACAGGCTGTTCTGCAAAAGCGATGGCAGATTTTTTTAAACTCAGCCTGATTCATCATATTTTCGTTACTTGGAATATTATGACATGTAAAAAAGAAATCTAACAAGAAAGGTTTACCCGGGGCGACCCACCAATGCAGCACAGTGGGGAAAATTCTATTGTTTCTCAACAAATTTGCTAAAGCTTATAATTTTTGACGAATGCGAAAAAGATAAAATTTGAAAAGTAGCTGATTAGATTTCAGATCGAAAATTACAAATTTTGAAAATAAAATTTTGTTATCCATAAAAAAGAAATATTTTAATTATTGTACTTTTTTAAATTATGTATATTAAGAACTTTAATGATTGAAAAAATCGCTTAAAATATTAAAAAAATTTATTTATATTAAAGTTTTGGTTACTTCTGTTTAAAAGAAATTTATCAGTTTTTTTTATTTAAAAATGATAGTACAAAAAAAATTTTTTTCCTATTATAAGTCAAAATTTTTATTGAAAAGAATTTGAAAATTTTTTATTGATTTAATGAATTTTTTTATGAAATTATGAAAAAATCATAAAAAATGTTAATGAAAAAAATACCAATATTAATGAATTTTCTATCAGTTAATGAAATTTTTCATTAAACCAATGAATATATTTTAATGAAATCGTTTCATTAATACTGTGAAGGAAAATTCTATCAGTGTACAGCCGTAGGTTGTTGAAAAATTTATCATATAGAGACAATCTGACGATTATAAGACACAAATAATAATACAATTTAAACGGAAAATCACTGATGAGCCTGTCATTAAAAAGGCAGAATCAAGTCTAGTCTGATTTGAATATTATGTTTATAATTTTTAGAGAAAAACGTTTATTCTTCTTCCCAACCTCAACCTTTCTAACTTATAATTTTCTATTTAATAGTAAGATTAATTATAATATTGTGCCTTAGCAATTTTAATTGAAAATGTAAACGTCATTATTAAATAATTTAGCTCTAGGTCACGTTTTCATTTGTAAAATAATTTTTATTATTTTATATATCTCCAATATTTCGTCATTCTTTGAATAATATCCTCAGGGAGTATGAATAACAACAAACAATGTTAAACACACAAATTCCTGCTGCTGTCCACTCCACTCTATTGAACATTTACAACATTTAATATTGTTTGTTGTTGTTTATACTTCCTGAGGATGTCATTCAAAGAAAGACGAAATATTGGAAATATATAAAATAATAAAAGATATTTTATAAATGAAAACGTGACCTAGAGCTCAATTATTTAATAAAATCATCAAAGGTAGAAAAATATTTCATAACTTATATTTATATTTCATATTTTTATCTGTGAGGATTTAATCTTAAATTTGTCCACAATGTTTTACTTTTTAATTTTAAAAAAATATAAACCGAAAGTTTATTTTTCGATCTTTGATCATAAATTCTGATGTGAGCAAACATGTAAGCACCTGTCAGTAGATAAATTATGCATTAAATTAGCGGATGAAGACATTTTCAATTAATAAATAAACATTGCACGGTGTTTTGTTTAACAAAAAACAAATAATCTTGAACTTGAATAATCCTGCTCACATCATAATTTGTCAACAATGTATTAATTTAAGTAGGGCTTCATAAGGTTAACAATAATTATTGAAACAGATTTTTTATTTTTGTATGAACTTATATTGTCAAAAATAACAATTTTAAAAAATTGGTTAAAACAACTTCTGTAATAAGTCCTTACGATTAGATTAAACTGGGTTTATAAAACTGATTAGATATACCATTATTATAATGTTTCAAAATCTTTCCTGTCATATGCGTTCGTCCAAACAGTTGCGATCACATAATGAATTTAGCAAAGCTGAAATATATACCCAAATTATTTCAGTATGAAAACAAATGGTGTATCCGCGAATAGAGCAATTCGATTGTTATTTAACCTGCAAATTATTTTTTTAATCGGCCCACTACTTTTCTTTAAATTGCAAATTTTTTCAAAAAAGTAACATATTTTTTCGGTCATAAAAATAGTAGTACTTCTAATAACACAGTGCAACAAATGAAGACTTTTGGAAAAATGCACGGACTCGACAGGTATGCTGAAAAAAGTAAAAAAAAAAATTATTTACTCCTATATTTTTCAAAAAAGTGCAGGAAGAAATGATTTTATGCACATAATATGATTATAAAATTTGTTCAGTAGACTCTTCACTACATTATTGCCAAATATAGTTAAGCAATATCATGAAGTCTGAATTATCTCTTGGCCAAAAACTGAGGACGCCTTTTTTTGAGTGTTGCACTGATTTTCAAAATCTTTTGAGGTCCATAAATAAAATTGGTGGTCAAACTGGCCAAACCGAGTACAGGGTTTTACTAACCTTTGGTAGTACAATCGAACCTATACTGCCGAGTCCGTGCATTTTTTTCACTGTTGCACAGTGTAATATAATAAATACGTATCTATTGAGTCGAATAAACCGAAATAAAATAATCTGATTTTTTTTATTATTACCAAATGCAAAGAAAAAAGCAAATGCGTTTAATTTTTATTCGCAAGAGGTCGCTGTCAACACTTTTTAGCGAAAATCCAATGAAGATTAAAAAACAATTATACATGAAAACCATAATAATGTAAGTTTGTCATAAATTGTCATTTGTTCTTCATTTAAGAACTTAAATAGACTGATCAAGTCCGCTCAAATAAGAATTTAACGAAAAATGCGACATAACTACCCAGGCAGAAAAATACAATCGGTACAGTGTTGGCAAAGTGTTGGCGACGGTCGGTTATGCGTTGTCAGAACGGGGGATTAACAGTCTTGACAGTATTGTCCTGTTACGCAATTGATAACAGTGGCCAACCGTTGGTTTGAGCAAACTTAAGGTTGGTAATTCAAAATGTTGGTGCTTTTAAAAAAAACTTAAATTAATTTTAATTCAATTTTGAGGAATATGTATAATAAATCACATTACAGTCTTATAAATATATCATATTAAAATGTGTGAAATGTAATTAACTATTAAACAAATGCTTATAATTGGTTGTAATAGTGGTAAAAACAATATTGGCCAAGAATTTTGCTGGTGGTATTGGCAAAACACATTCTTTGCAAACAAAATAGAGTTTTTCTAGTACAATATTTGTTGCACCTTTGATAATTTTTAGCACGGCTGGTAATTTCTAGCAGTGGTTTGCCAGCACTTTTTTTTTGGTACGGTTGGCAATTTCTGTATGTGTACTATGGGGTATTAATAGTGTCCGACCGAAGACTTCGGCCAAAAAACGACATTTTATCGGTTTTTTGGTATTTGGAGACAATGTGGACAAATTTTGATATTGAAAACATATTTGTTAAGCCATTTTAGTTAAATTTTGAGTAAAAAGTTTATGTAAAAAGCCGAAGTTTAGATGTAAAGCTAAAAAATCGGCTGAAGAAGTTTTTCCGATTTGGCCGATTGTTTGACGGCCGATTATTGAATTTATTGCTTAACTAAAAAGTTTTCTTCAAATATCAGACTCAAAATCGCATCTAATAAGCCCAATAAACATTTTCTGGCCGAAGTCTTCGGTCGGTCACTAGGTATTAGTGACTTCAGTCTTTTTTTAAAGCTGCGAGATTTAAAAGGCGTGTTAAACTAAACTTTTTATTACATAAACTATTGAGACCATCTTCACTATTAAAATAAAAAACGAATGAAGCTGAAGAATTCCCCTAATGCAAAATAAAAGTCATATAAACGTTATACGTATTTGTTTTAAAATTGTAATTGGATTATATTACTTGTGACGTATGAAATTGAAATTGTCATATACAGATGTAAAAGTTCCAGGACACAAGTGTAGTCACAACCAGACCTCCATTATCGGTCAAAGTTCACTTAAGGACTTCGAACTTTTGATGGTTTTTTAGTAATTTTTGCTAGCAAAATTATGTACGCTAAAGTTACGTTAAAGTACCCAACAAAAACACACCTTACCAAATAATGAGTCTAGTAATCTAAGCTCGAAAGTTTGTACGTATTACCCTTTGCATTAAAATTCTTTATAATACTTTTTTTTTTTTACGAAATGTCCTAAGAGTAATTAGTTATATATTACTGGCAGCCTTACGTACATATGAATTATAATGGGTTACCTATATGCATACAAGGGTATGAATAGTAAATCATTACCAGAGAATGAAGAAAATAATGGGTATAAAAATAGATTTTAAAAAAAATACGAATTAAAAAAAAAATATATAGTAATTGTTTTTAAAAAATTGTCGAGTCGGGAATCTATCCCGGGTCGTCAGATTAAGAGGCGACTGCCTTAACACCCTAATACCCTTTAGCTTACAAAAAGACGAATTATAATGAGTCTAAAAATTGATTAGATTGTATCATTGTATGGACACACCTGATTATGTATGTAAATATTACCTTAATTTTCGTTAATGCACACACAGGGACATATATGACCTCTCATATGAACATATATCAATCATTTATGAACACATATGGGCAATTCCAGAAAAAGGTCAACCCCAAGTGAAAAATGCAAAGTGCTCAGAACTTTTTATTTGTTTTAAATAATAAAGCTTAAAAGTCTATACTTTATAAATGTAAAAGCATTTTTAATTTTTCTCGTTTCTTGGCCGAAATATACAACTGCAAAAAAACATTTTTTTTCTGAACCTTTTTGCGATTTATATAAATTCTTTTTAATGGGTTTTAAGAGTGTTTCAAATAATATTATTTTTGTTCTTGTAATTTAGAAATTTCCTACTAACAGTTACCTTATCTCAACAAATATTGTTCTCAAAAATGCTCTATCGTTTAATCAATTATCAATATGCAAAGAACAACATTGATGGAGTTAAGCTTTTTTATATATAGACAGAACAAATTGAGGGTTCTTCACCTGAACTGGCTGACCTGTGGCAGAATGTTCAAAATATTAAAGGGATAAAAAGCCTGCATTGATTTTTGTACTTCGGCAACGAAAGCATTAAGGTTACTCGGATCTCTTATTCATTAAAATCTATAATTAAAATTAACTGAGAAAATCCAACTTTACTAACTATTATATATCCTAAAGTACCTAACTGAGGATATGGAACTTTATTTCGATTTCATTTTTGTTATAATTATTAACTTTACTTGAAGTTAACTTTACCCAGTAAAATAGTAAAATCCAAATAACTGGTTGCAGAACAACTTATACTGTATTATAACAGGTTCTAATTTCTGTTCTGCAACTGGTTCTTTTTATATGGAGTTTGCCCTATTTGCAATAGGTTCTTTACCTCAAGACTAGAACAGGTTGCATTAGAACCGGTTCTAGAACCAGTTATAGAACTGGTTCTGGGACAGTGACACCTTACATTTCGACTCCCAGGAACCTGTTCTGTAACCGGTTCCATATAACCGGTGGCAAAAGAAGTTGTTCTAGAACAGGTTCAGAGGTAATCTGTTCTCAAAAATTTTGCTGGGTATGTTATGGTTTTTTTTAATTAAAGTTGAATCATTATTATTACCAAATTTAGTGTGTTTTGTTTTTTTGGAAAAAATTGTCGCATCCGTATTTGTACTTTACCCAATTTGAAAAAATTAACAGAAAATTTTCATATATCATAAATCTACACATAAATGATGTTCTTTCGCCGTAATTTCCACAATCACAAAACAAAATTTTTTCACAAATTTGGCTGACTTATGTATAATTCTAAAAGTGCATACAAATAACTTCTATATTTGTCGCGTCCGTTTCTCGCTGATATTTGCTTATATCTTTTAACTACATCACTGATTCTGCCTATGTTTTTCCTTAAATTTAGTACTCTTTCTAACTTCAATACACTGATGATATATACCGCATATTTCCATTCCTTTATTATTTTTTGGCTGAAATAAAAGTGTGCGAATGTCGCGTCCATCGCCCAGGAATTGCTCATATGAATGATGTAGGGATGCATGTGGACATGTCTGAAAATGTGTGCTCATGTTTTTTTTCTTTTTTTTTTATTTTGTTGCCTTTATTCGTATAATTAAATACAGTATTTGTGCTATAATTAGTAGAAAGTTCATATAAATGCACATACGGCAACGTATGGATCAATATATGTCGATTTTTAACAAGGTACCCAGTAAAAAAATTTCGTGTTTTTAGAAGCAGGTAATTATGTAATAGTAAGCTCTGATGTAAGTGCTTACTATTACATAATATTGAGAAGCAGCAAAAGAAACGAATAATTTCGTATAAAAATGAACAAACAAAAATTTTTAGCTTACTGTTTTCCCTAACAAGGATGTAGGTTGTACTCAGCTTACCCTAATCCCTTATAAGGAAGCAAGTTGTAATGCATAAAGTTTTATATCGCGGCTTATAAACGATCGGTATCAATTTTCGCGGGAGCTTTCCGATTGTATTTGGTGTTTTCAAGTATGTAATAAAAAATAATTAGTCATTTAACTGTTTCCGAAGTGCTAACACGAGGAGCGGTATACAAAAACAAAATGATTATATTATGTGTCAAAAATTTTAACAAGAAAAAATTAATATCTGTAGAATTTTATGTAAAATAAATTATGTATAATTATATCATTACTTTTAATCGTAATAATGTTGACATGAAATATGATTTTACTGAAAGCCATAAAATCACAGCTTTTTGTAAGCTTATTATGCCCAAAAGTAATGCTTCCAAGTGGGAATTCGCCATATAAAAATAAGCAGTAAGCAGGTTTGTAATGGATTCTTTTGGGCTTACTCCCTTACAAACCTGCTTGCATGTAAGCAGCGTTTTTTACTGGGTAGTCTCAAAAATTTGAATTTTTTGAGCCTTTTCAATTGTTTACAAAAATTTCAAAATTTTTGTGTTTTTTTATGATTCTTTTTAGAACGCTTATATTTTCGTCCAAAAAATTTGTAATTCTTGACAGTAAAATTAAGATGTTTCCAAAAAAAGTGTTTTATTTGATGCATTTTCGACTTCTAGAATAGGAATCCTCAAAAAGGTATTACAATTTTACTGGCTGGCTTATTAGTATTTTTTTATTTTTATTGAGAGTGTTATATCTATACTCTAAGGATATTATGTAGCTAAAGACGACAGTAATTGTAGTCAAAAACAAATGAAATGTCATTTGAAGAAAGGACGACTAACATTTCATTAAATTTAACTAACATTTGTCATTTGTTTTTACTGTTAAAAAATTACTAACAATTGTAGTAAGAATTAAGCACATATGTTGGTAAAAAATAAACAAACATTTATTTATTTTTTATTTTTTTAAATAACAAAAAACTACTGTAAATGAACTACAAGCTTAGTCAAAAATTAAAATTGAAACTGTATTACAACACAAACAACTACGTATTTTTATATCAGAAGTTCTCTGGTTGTAGTTTATATGGTAAACAACTGCAAATGAGTCAGTTCAAGTCCCAAGTTAACAGCTTTTTTTGTGAAATTCGTGGTAGAGAAGAATGAGTGTATTTTCTAAAAATCATAACTACATTGTAAATTTTCAATTTTTCTAAATCAGACTGCGCAGTTTCTGGTATTGAACCTTCGTCAGTGACCCTGTTTTTTGAATAATGTAATATTTGTTATGTTTTTATTTGTTCGATTGCGTCTATATGAAATTTTCTGTGCAATCACTGACCGTGGTATAGATAAACAGATTTCTAATGCCACATGCACTCGCACTACACGTTAGACAGACCGCTTTAGCGAACTGATCTATCGTCAGGTCGAGTTTTGTTGTAATTAAAACTAGTTTTATTCAATACACGGTGTTTTTGTTTTTGCATACATAATCTCAGAAGTAAAACTCCAACAACACAACAGTTCTATTTTTAGAAACTTACCTCACTCCAATTTCCACTGTTTTCCCATATGTTGTAAGTGATGGCACATCTATGATATATTCTTTGTATATTCGATAGATGGCGCTTACGTAGTTAGGGAAAAATTGCCAGAGAGCAAAGTTTGATTTTTGTTTTTTTTTTTTTTTTTTTTTTATAATTTAACCAATACTCAGGGGATGCCCCCTACTCATGCAGTGCATTGTATTGATCACGAAAATAGGGTATAGGAAGGAGGAAAGAGGGAGTAGTGCTTGTGGATATTTGATTTAAATTTTTCTAAATTGTAAGTTACAGGGAAGACTTCTGCGGGAAGTTTGTTCCACATACGAATTGTTCGACTAAAAAACTCTAAACGGTTGCTGCAATGAAACGATTTAGTTGTCACAATGAATTTACCTTTTCGCTGTATAATATTCTGTGAAATTGTGCTAAAACTTTCTTTTTTAATATAGTCAAGCTTTTACAAAAAAGAAAAAACCAAATCTGTTTTAATATCCGGTTTATTTTCTTTATTTTTTTTTACTTTTTAAATTTTAAACAGAAACTTTTAATCTTTTAAAGAAATGTGATAATAAAATTATATAAATGAAAATCTCTCGAATTATTTGTTTGCTTAATGTTGGCTTAAAGTGTTGTTCAAAACACAATCAGTTTAAAAGTACTACATAGAATTACGACTAAAAAATGTTACAAAGAATAAAAGTTATGACTTGGTAAAGAAGTTTTATTGCAAAGTTTTCATACTAAACTTAAATATTTATAAAGTTTGTAATAAAATGTGGATATATAAAAAAATTTTGTATATAAAAATAATTTCAAGTTGTATTTTATTTTTATAATTTTTATAAGTTGTATATCAAATGTATTTTAATTCGAAATATTTTCTCCAAAGCATTTGACAAACGTATGAATTATATTATAACAAAAAAATATGACAAATTTCTTAAAAAGCACAAAAAGTGTCAACATAAAATTAATATAAATACACACAGAAAAATGAAAAGTCAGAGAAAGATCGACAGATGTTTTCGAGGTTTTTGTGAAAACAAAAACACTGAGAGAATCATAGGGAAAACTTAGTAAAACTGTTTGCTAAAACTTCTGCAAATTAGTTGAAAATTACTTTGCAGAAAAAACTATTAAAATTAGCAGATTTTTGTTTGTTAAATAAAGTGTGTTTTTTATAATTAATATATGACTTCTGGCATATGACCGCCACGGCTGCGTCGGACGTAGTCTAATCTGGAGGTCCAATTTTCCATGACTTTTTCCAACATTTGTGGCCGTATATTGGCAATAACGCGGCGAATGTTATGCTCCAAGTGGTCAATAGTTTCGGGCTAATCGGAGTAGACTAGCGACTTCACATATCCCCACAGAAAATAGTCCAGTGGCGTTAAATCGCACGATCTTAAAGGCTAATTCACGGGTATTAAACGTGAAACTATGCTTTTACCAAACGTTTCCTTCAATGAATCAATTGTGGCACAAGCTGTGTGACATGTTGCACCGTCTTATCGAAAAAGTCACACATATCTAAAGGACACTTATCCAATTCCTGTGCACGATGGCGGATAGACTGATTGAGGTCTTCCTCTACGCTACGCTCTACAGCAGCAATGACTTCTTATGTACACACTGTACTACATCTCTGTGGATGCATATTATCATTTAGAGTAAACGTGATACGAAAACGTTCCATAGTTAATTGAATTAATTGCACTGGTGGACGATTATGTTAACCGTAAAATGAACGTAGTGCGCGATACGTATTTCGAACAGAACCATGATTTTCAAAATAAATTTGCACAATTTGGAAGCGTTGTTCAGGCGTCAGTCTTTTTATGTTGAAATGCCAAACCAAACTTGACAGCTGACAAAATGGCCGCCAGTTAAAAAAAAATGTTGTCAACTTAAAGTTCTATACCTGTATAAAAAACAGTCTTTATATAGCAATATATAATTTTATCTAATACGAATAGAAAATATTAATATCTAATATAAAATTCCTGTGCATGATGGCGGATAGACTGATTGAGGTCTTCCTCTACGCTACGCTCTACAGCAGCAATGACTTCTTCTGTACGCACTGTACGACATCTCTATGGATGTATATTATCATTTAGAGTAAACGTGGTGCGAAAATATTCCATAGTTAATCGAATTAATTGATCTGATGGACGACTATGTTGACCGTAAAATGTACGTACTGCCTTGATTTTCAAAATAAATTTGGACAATTTGGAAGCGTTGTTCAGGCGTCAGTCTATTCATGTTGAAATGCCAAACCAAACTAAACATAAATCACTTGACAGCTGACAAAATGGCCGCCAGTTAAAAAAGTGTTGCCAACTTAAAGTTCTATACCTGTATAAAAACACCCTTTATGAATAAGATAAGAATTGCAAAAATAAATATGTTGAATCTACAAATATTTAGTTATATGTAGGGCTAGGAACTTCATGTAAATACATGTTTTTTGTCGTTAGCTGGAGAGTAATATTAACCAAATATCTCTTCGAATCAACAAATTTGCAACCAAATTGCATCGATTTGCTAATGCATATGTTTGCATATTTTGCTATAAATGCATATTTTTACATAGTTTGCTATAATGCATATTTTGGCATTTTTGTTGCATATTATGCGATAAATGTATGTTTTTGCATATTTTTTAATTAAATGCATGTTTTTAAGATAATTTTTTGATGTTTTACTAAAAACTGCGGTTTTGCACAATTTTTATATTTTATAAATAAACTATTTTTTAAATATATACAAATATTTTTTTTATCACGCAAAATAAAATAACAGAAGAACATAATTATTACCTTTCTCATGAAAATTATTAGTAGTTTTAAATTTTTTATCGACTTTTTAGAACAAATTTTAGCAAACATTTTAAAAATAGTTAGTATTGACAACGTAAAAAAAAAAAAACAATAATAAATGCATATTTTAATATTTAAAGTACATATTATATTATATTACAGAAAATACGAAAATAAATGCATTAACTTCCGTGCCCTATTTAAAGGAATTTGAGCTGAATTTTAGTAATTTCAAAGTAACAAATTATTCAGCTAAAATCAGTAAAAACTTTGTTAAATATTAAAAAAAAAAATCATAAAAAATGTGAAATTTACAAAAAAAAATTTTTTATATTTTTTAATTCGAATATAAATCTGTCATTCTGAAATCAGCAATTTACAATTCTTCAGCAAAAAATTTCTATTGAAACATACTGTTGTTTGCATTCTACAAGATTTAAGGTAAATATAGCAAAAATGTTGTTGATATTACAGTTTTTGGTTGCTGTTTGTATTCTGCAAATATTTAGTAAAAGTTTTGCTTTTTTAGCAAAGTAAATTGCTATTTTCATTTAACTAAAATTCAACTCTAATATAACTAAAATTTTTTAAAGTTAACAGATTTATTTTTGCTGTTCTTATTTTATTAATATTTAGCAAAAAAACATCCAGCTACAGTTTTTTTGCAACGTGATTTTTAACTATTTTTTTTTGTAGCTTTTTCTGCTATTTTTACAGGTTTTTATTTATGAGTGTAAAATTGAGATTTTGCATAAAATCATTAAAGTTTCTCTGGAAATCGTCTAGTGGAACTTTTCATTAAGCAAATGGAAATTTTATATAATTCAAACTTATAATAAAAAAATCATTAAAAACTGGTTCCATTAAAATTATGAAGCTTATTCATTAAACTGAAGATTTTTTAATTAAATTTTAAAAGAAAACTTCATTAGTTTATGGAATTGTCTCTGACAGTTGTTACAACATCCAATCAAAGTTTTTGTAGTCGAATTTCAATTGAACATTATTTAGTTTTTTTCTGTGTGTACTTAAATATTTTACAAATAACTTACGCACAAAAAAAAAATAAAAAGAAAAATGTTTGTGTTAATAAGATTTATGGAAAAGAAAAAGCAAAAGAAAAATGCCTTTAAGACAAACATTTGCCTTTATATCAAATTATGTCAGAGTTTTTTTTTTTACTTAACATCACAACATTAATGTGATAATGTATATAAAAAAGTGATAGAATAAAAAATATACGATTTTGACAGATGAAAACTTTTAAATTTCACACTTAAAACCAGAAATATTTGTTAAATATTTCCAGACGTCATTTATTTCATTTATATGTAAATGACATTAACGGAAAGTGGCATTTCGAGATTGGATCACCAAAATGGCAGATTTTAACAAAATGTAAACATTCGTTTAAAAACGTTTTTCATATTACCACATTTAAAAAGGTTTGAAAGAAAAGTACTTTCACTTTAGCATACGAAGGTTTACAAGTAAGCCACACAGTTAAAATGGTCTGCATAATATTAATGAAATTTTGCATAAAAGACACCAAATTTCACTAGATTTTGCCCATTGACGCATTTTTTGTTTAAATTCACATTGTAGAAATGATAATGACATGTCATTATTTTTCCTACTACCGGTAATGCCACCAGCTTACTATCTGCATAACTTCAGTTTCTAATAACTGGTTACTTTCCCCATTATTTCAATACAAAAAATAATGTGTTACCCATAAGAAGTTATTTTTTATCATTATTTTAAATATAAATTAGTGGTCTAAACAAATTTTGAAAATCTATTTTTAGACAAACTATTTTTTCAACTCTAGTAAGTCAATGGGAATTTTTTTATGTAATTTCAACGGAATCCAAGAGCAAGTTCTTGTGCCATTTGGTCTTAAACCTAAATGTTGAAAATTTGAGCCAAATCGTATAACTTAAGGCCGTGCACCGTTGAGGTCAAAGTTCAAATTTTTAAAAATTCTGTGTATTCCTCTATAATTAACTTAAAACCATCGTTTTGTGCTTGCGTTGATTAAAGTAGGCAAAATTGATGTTCCGAATATCCTAAATGATTTCTGGCCAATGTTTAATACAATTAACCCTCTTGTGCTAGGGGGGTCAAAATGATGCGTTGCATTTTATATCCAAAGTTTTCCGATAAAAAAAAACAAAAAATATTTATCGTGAACAACATAAAACAATTTTTGATATATACGCATTAACCCTTTTTTACTACGAGGGTCAAAATGGCCCAATGAAATTTTTGTTTCAATTAAACAGAAATGATCCAAAATCATTACGAAGACTTTGTTTTTACCATAATAATATGTTATAAGCAGGGCAAGTTTTTTTTTCAAAAATGTCAAAATAGCTAAACAAAATGTGTAAAAAATAAAAAGATATACAGAGACCGACAAAAGTCTACATACGATCCCCATTTCTGCCACCTGATGAGTACAAAAGCATTATGAAGAAAAGTAATTATGCAAGTTTGTTTAAAATCTAGTTTTATTAATAATATACAAAAAAAAAACTTACTTCAATATACACTTAAAAAATTATTTACAAAAAGCGAAAAAAGACCTTGACAAAAGTCTACATACGGCTTGTTAGCTAACATAAGGAACTTCATTTTAAGATTAAAAAATATTTTTATTATTAAATTCAATATTTGGTTGGGCCACCACTGGCATCTATAACGGGCTGTAATCGTCTGGGCATTGATGCAACTATATTTTCCAGCACAGTAGGCGTTATTCTTAGACATTCTTCTTGCAGCATCTTTTTCAGCATTGGAGCACTAGTAATAGCATGTTTTCTGATTTTGCGTTCCAGAATCTCCCAAATGTGTTCAATGACATTTAAGTCCGGGCTTTGAGGTGGTGTACGAAATTGTCTTGGGGCATAGTAAAGCAGCCAATCTTTTACAACGTGAGCGGTGTGCTTTGGGTCGTTATCTTGTTGGAAAATCCAACTCTCACCCAGATTTAAATTATCGACCGATTGCCTCAGATTGGATTCTAAAATAGATTTATACTGGTAACGATCCATATTACCTTCAACAAATACCAGATTTCCTACACCAGATGAAGCAACAACACCCCAAACCATCACGTTGCCACCACCATGCTTTACAGTGGGTACTAGGGGTTTCGGATTCATCGCTGTATTAGGTTTTCTCCAAACTTTGACTCTCCCATCACTTCTAAAAATATTGTATTTTGTCTCATCTGTAAACAAAGCTCGCTTCCAGAAATCAAATCCTTTATCAATATGCATTTTGGCAAATTCCAAGCGGAGTTTTCGGTTTTTTTTCACTTATAAGGGGTTTTTGCGTGGAGTTCTGCTGTGGAAACCATTAGTATTTAAGGTTCTTTGAATTGTTCGTGGATGCACAATCGTATCTGATCTTATTGCTAGCTCTTGGGCCAGCGTTGTGACATTCACTTTCGGATTTTTGTCAACTTCTTTTACTATAAAGCTGCCATATCTGCGATTAAGCTTCTTAGGGCGGCCACTGCGCAGTTTATTTTCAACAGAACCGGTGTTTTTTAAGTTTTGAAATACAGTTTGAACTGTTGATTTACCCAAATTCAAAAGCTTTGATATTTCACAGAACTTTTTTTTCTTCATTTCTATATTTTACGACCAAGTTACGCACATCAGTTGAAATTTTTATTTCGCGAGGACATTGTTACAATTCAATGATTCTGGATCTCTTGTCACATAAACAGTTGAGTTTATTAAAAATACGCTTTCCACATCTGTAGAAGTAACTGCAGCATATTTGAAATATGTAATTTCAAAGGGGATAAGTTTTTAATGTATGAATCTTTTTCATTCTTACTAAAAAATATTTTTTTTTTATTAATTAATAATCATATAATTACAAATTATATACTATTACCCTAACCGAGAACTAGCTACTATGGCTTTCGGCACGTTGTAGCGAAAACAGACCAGTGCCTCTGGTGGGAATCGAACCCACGACCCCTGTACTAGCCTACCGGGCGCACTATTAAAAAAAAATATATATATATATATTTTTTTTTTTTTTTTTTATATAAAAAAATATATATAAAAAAAAAATATTAAAAAATATTAAAAGATATATATTTTTCATATTATTCAAAGTTTGTAGGAAACTATTTCGATTGAAAACTTTATTAAATTTTTCCATAATTCTTCGTGGTTGGCATCTTTAATATTTTTCTTAACGCAATCTATAACTTCTAAACTTTCTTTTAGAGAGAGTCGTTTTGTTTACAAGTTCGTGATGCTAAAACAAAAGACATTCGAAATTACTTTTTATATAAGCCAAATCAAATTTTATTCCAAATTTTTGAAATATCAATTTTGCATTACGTATAGACTCTGCATCATCGTCACTGAGCGTGTTTAATAAGTCAGAAATTTCATTCAAATTATCACTACAATATATTGCAGCTTTAATTCAAGTTCTCGCATGGTGCTGGTGGTTTACTTAAATTCGGATACATTGATTGTAATAAGTTTTGGCCGAGCCTGAAAAGATATTAAAATTATAAACTAGATAACACGACACTTAAATGTTAACCTTATCTTAGAAAATACTGCTTTACAATTTGCAATAAGTAAATTGATATCTTCATTATTTAAACGTATAAAGTTTGCTAAAAATCGTAGTTTTAATTCAATTATATTTTAGTATATTGAATTTCTAAAAATTTTAACTTTGAGTTCGGCTAAGATTTATCCGATTTCGCTTAAATTTTCACCATGTAAGTTTTAGGCCAAGTCAATAATAATCTGCTCGGGTTTTGGTCAAAAATCTAATGTTGATATTTCATTGTCACCCTAAATTACACATCGCTCATTCACTGCAATAACGTCATAACTCAATAATTTTGATTTTATAGAAAAGGAGTTAAAAGTTTTCAATTTACTCCCCACTTGGAGAAAAAAAATAACAACATAATTTCTCTCAAGAGGTGAATACACAAGATGGGTGAATGCAATAACACCCACTGAAATAACCCCCACCGCCGAAATGAAATAAGCCCCACCAAATTTATGAAAAATTTAAAGTGGGGCTTATCTCATTTTTGGTGGGCAAAGTTTCATTTTAATACGTGGGTATTATTTCATTTTATTGCCCACCAAATTTGGTGGGGGCTAATTCATTTTTATTGGTGGGGAATAATTCATTTTGGTAGTAATTAATTAATTTTGGTGGGCACAAATTCGGTGGGGCTTATTTCATTTTCGGTGGGCACAAATTCAGTGGGGCTTATTTCATTTCGACGGTGGGGGTTATTTCATGCACCCATACAAGATATCAATTCGACTTTTTTTTTACAAAATATCATACGTGATATTACGAATAATTCTGCGTCATTAACTCAAAAATCATGTTTTTTGAGTTGTGACGTTCTTGCGTTCTTTTTTGAATTGTGACGTTCTTGAGCGAAATGTATATAACTACTTTTTTTGATTTTTGCAGAGCTGAAAAGTATTGACACTTTTTCCAATCAAGTCATTTATGTTTTTATCTATCAATTGTAACATATCGAGATAGCTCAGATGGTAGAGCCGTTGACTGACAACCTGGAGGCCCGAGTTCGAATCCCGTATGGGCATATTTTATTAAAAAAAAGTTCAATAAAAAGAATATATATATATATATATTAATTTTTGTTTTTTTTTTTAATTCATTTTTGGACTCATAATTGTTTTCATATGGGTAACCACATATTTTTAGATTTTTTGTAAGGTGTTTCGTAATGATATATCATTATTTTGTGCGACATCCCTATATAAAAGTAATGAGATTTGTAATGACAATTGTAAGTACTTGCCATTACCAAATATGTACTTATGTAACTACTTACATGGTAACGCTTTTCTACACTGGGTTAATGCATGTTTTTATAAAAGTTTATAAAAATTTATTTTTTTTATCTAAAGTTTCAAACATTAAACAAAGAAGTTTCATTAAAAAATTAGTTTAATTAAAGTATGAAGCTTTACATTAATTTTAAGCGATGTTTTCTTTATGAATAAAAGTTTTATAATTTCAATAAAAATGCCCATTATTTTTCGTCCAAACAAATTTTCTCTGTGTAATCTACACAATAGAAATATTTGATCCAATAATATTCTAGTATAGACAATTATAACAAACAACATTTGTTGCGATTTATTCATAAAATATAATCTTCAACCAATTTTTTTTGATTTTGTTTATTGACCTGTTGCTAAATTTTATTATTACCAATATACAAAACTATTTTCGAATTTCAAGGCCATTATAGTTTTTCATTGTTCTTTCGTTTTAGTAGCATTATTTAATGTCTGCTATCTTTTGACAGCAGCGTTTATGTTTGAAAATATTCCAATAACAGCCTTAAAAGGATTTGAAAATCTACAATTGCTACAATAAATTACCAAAAACACGCAAATACAGAATACACTTACACCTTGAATAACGCGACTATATCTATAATCTGTAGATTGTGAGCAATTTTTTAGCATACTTAAAAAAAAATGATTATCAAACACAGAAAAAAATATTATCAAACAAATTTTAATTAAACTTTAATAATATTTATTAAATGTTAAATTTATTTTGTGCACAAAAACGCACAAAGTTAAAAATAGCTAATTTATACAAATCATCCAAATTAAAAAAAAAAAACTGCCAAATTTAAAAAATATTAATCCCCAAAATTAAAAACATCTTTGAAATTAAACAGAAAAATTTGCTAGAATTAAAAAAATCTTGAAATTTTTTTGTTATTCTAGTAATTTTTTTAAATGTTAATTTTTTTTCCACTATTTTATTTTAAATTTTTTTTTTTTTTTAATTTTGGCGGTTTTTTTTTATTTTTTGATTGTTTGCTTTTTTGGCATTTTTTAATTAGACGATTTTTGTTTGAAATTTTGAATGTTGTTCGCCACAATTGGTAGCATTCCCTTAATATAATTTATTTAAAGAAGAAAATATTTTTTAGACACACCAAAAAGGGTGTTTGAAATATGCCAATTGATCCACATCTGTGACAACGGCATGCTAAAGTCGGAAAAATTGCACAAGAAACGGGTTTTTTGCAAAAGTTACAAAATTTATGAATTTAAAATTTCGTATAATTTCCCCTTTCTGCAATTTTTGAAAAAAAAATTTTTTTTTCAAATCAAAATCAGAAATTTTAAGTTCCAGTTATGAAAGATCTCAATTTTCAATTAACATTTCTTTAGGTTTTCGATGTACAAGAGCTTTTTATGAAAAAAAAAATTAATTTTTTTAATTCAATTTTTTTAAGATATTTTGTAAATCGAGTTATAGTTGTTTAATGTTTTGTTTTATATGAAAGCATTATGATTAGAGTTTCCAAAAAAAACCGACGAATTTAGAAAACCGGTTTTCGGTTTGTTCAGAAGCTACTTGATAGATTCATACCTCGTTATAAAGCTACTTATCGAACTTTAAATAAAATAAGAAGAAAAAAACAATTCTTTGAAGATAAAATACATAATTTCAAAATCCGCGGTTTAACCCGCTGTATTTAAAAAACTGTTTTTTTTAAATTCTCAAAACGAATAGATGTTAATTACAAGTTATTCCACTTTGCCGTTGCCAAATCACAATTTGGAGCTCTTACGGGATCAAAAGTTATTTAAGAAAATCGGGGAAAAGATACTAAATATAGTAGAAAGACAGATTTACAAAAAAGAAATATTTTATTGAAAAAAAAAAATAAAAGTTTTACAAAATTAGTAAATCTCATATCTTTTTTTAATGGTTAATTTTGCATATCTCTTTAATGTCTTCAGCTACAAGAGGCATTGATACCTCATTTTAAAAATACTCTTGGCGCCAAAATTCAATTTTCGAAATCCGCTATATTTCCAAAGCATGACTTACTGAAATTTAAAAGAAAAATATATGTTAATTATAAAGTATTCTTCTATATCATTGCCATTTCCCTATATGGTACTCCTTCATGTTCCTGAGTTATCGGTGTTTAAGTTTAATTTTTTAACATTTTCAGTCATAAATCAGGATATCGTAAGTACTCCATACATGAATTTGGACAAGGTATTGCAAAGTAATTTTTAATTAACATATATTTCTTTAAAATTTAAATCAACCAGTTTTTTGAAATACAGCTTTTTGAGCCATGGTATTTGAAAACAATGCGTTTTGCCGTGAACACTTGTGAATAACTTGTGCGTACTAGTAAAACCAGTATGCAAGTACACACATAGAAATAAACCCGTAAAAATAGCAAAAAAAAAGCTACTAAAAATTAGTTAAAAATTAGCTTACAGAATAAAATGCTAAAATTAGCAGATTTTTTTTACTTAATATTAGTAATATAATAATAGCAAAAATAAATCTGCTGAACTTAGAAATATTTGGTTATATTTGAGCTAAATTCTAGTTAAATGAAAGTAACCAAATAATCTTCCAATATCAGCAAAAACATTTACTAAATATTAGTAGACAAAAAAACTCATTAAAAAATGAGAAATTTGTAAAGTTTTTTATTATAAAAATTTTTCAATAAATATGCGTTAACTCATTGTTGACACACACTGAGAGAATTATCTGCATGATATCAATTAATTTTTGCATCAGATCTATGAATTGTCATTGCAAGTCGTTCATTGAAACTTTTCATTAAAGTAATACAATTTTTCATAAAATTTTAAAGAAAATTTCATACTATTTATTTATTAAAAATTTCATACGAATAATGGAAAAGTTTTATTAATAGTGGTTTCCTTAAACACATGAAGCTTTTTCATGAAGTTTAAGAACTTTTTCATTCACATTGTGAAGAAAACTTCATTAGATTAGTGAAAAATTGTCATTAAAATTTGGGAAAGGAATTGTCCCTGTGCAGTAGGGCGGGTCGATTTAAAAATCGCTCAACGTTCAAGGAAAATCGTATTCTAGGAATCAAAATAAGAAACTTTGCCGAAGGAACCATACCTCTAAAACGAATTCTGATGTCCCGTCTTTTGACCCGTAGGGTGAAATTTTGAAAAATCCCACTTTGACCCATTTAGAGTGCCCCAATCGAATCCAACCCAATCGAATATATTTATACTCTATTTCTTCCGGAGAAGAAATAGAGACCCTAATCTTGGAAAGACTCCTCCTACTTTCTGAAATATCTCTATCCCGAGATTTGTACATTTTGCTAAAAAAAAGCACGGCTAAAAAGGCCCTCTTTTAACTTAAATTTTAACCCCTAGAAATATCTCTATCCCGAGATTTGTACATTTTGCTAAAAAAAGCACGGCTAAAAAGGCCCTCTTTTAACTTAAATTTTAACCCCTAGAATGATGATTTATGCATTAATCTGCTAGCGCGTCTCCCGGAGAAGAAGTATTTCCCATAATCTTGGAGAGATTCCTCCTACTTTCTGAAATATCAAAGTGGGCGTTTTCAAAATTTGACCCTACGGGTCAAAAGTTGGGACATCAGAATTCGTTTTAGAGCAATGGTTTCTTCGGCAAAGTTTCTTATTTTGATCCCTAGAATACGATTTTTCTTGAACTTTGAGCGATTTTTTTGCTTCCATACAAATCGACCCGGCCTACTGTGCAGTGTACATTTTTCGACCCAGTACTTTTAAACGGCTAAAATTTTTTTACTGAATCAAGATAATTAAGTGTTTTAAAAACTTTAAAATTATTCAAAACCTTGACTACAATCGGGAGTAAAAAGTTTTTTGGAAGATTATTTTACAGAGTTGCCAATTAATTATTAAAAAAAAAAAAAAATCAAATTTTTAACTTTTTGATGAGACTTTTTTAAAAAAATATTTAACAATAAAAAAGTCTAATCTTTCATATTTTTGACTGTTATGTGATGAGAAAATATGAAAATGTATTTCTTAGCTGAAAATGAGTTTATCGATTGCATGTAATTTTTAATCGGACCATGAAATTTTCAAATACACATAGTCTATAATATTCCAAAAAATATTCCGTTTTCACTCAAAACATAAATAATGGCTGGTTTTTATTTAAAAACTACTGCACTTATAAAATTTAATTAATTTCAGGGTTGCCATATGATGCTTTAAGGCAAAAAAAGTTACAAAAATGTCTTAATAAGGCATGGTTCTTTATATCTGCAAAGTTTGGTTGAAAAATGTTCAGCGAATCTATGACGTGCCATTAATGAGTTAAAAATATCGCATATTTAGTGTTTTTGTTAGTTTTTCACGCAAAATATGTTGTTGCAAATAACCGGTTAATCGGTTTCTGGAATATTCGAAAATGCAAAATATTCAAAAGTGCAAAATATTCGAAACCGATTCAGTTTTTGAAAATAAAAAAAAAACCGGGTTTCGGTTACGATTTTGTGCACTCTAATTATGATATACTTTGGTCTACTCTAAATACGATTGATTTATTGATTGCTGCCTGACTAAAACTTCAACAGCCTAAATAACATACTACATATAGAGACGAGGTATTTAATTGGGTGTTTTTAGTGTCTGGGTGTTTGTGGTAATTTTCTATGTACATTAAGGCTAATTATACAGATGGTAATTGATAATGAACCAAAATGTTTATCACATATCAAGTGATTTTTTCCAAGTTTTCTAACTATTTTCATACAGAAAATTTTATAAGAGAAATATATTTTGTAATAAAAAGCAATAAACATCGAACAAATTATTGTCCAAAGTTTTTAATTAAAAATTTGTTTAAAAAAATAAAAAAGGGATGGAATTTTTTGTATCAATGAAATATTTATTTTAGAAATGTTGAGGTTAAGAAGAAGAATAAACGTTTTTCTCTAAAAATTATAAACACTATTAATTTTTAAATTAGACTAGACTAGTTTCTGCCTGTTTTGGACAGGCATCATCAGCTATTTTCAATTTTTTAAATTTATTATTATTTGTGTATTTATAATTGTCAGATTGTCTCTATATGATACATTTTTCAACAACCTGCGGCTGTAAAATCAAACCTGCGCTCTTAACGTAACAATACCACGTTATGACCGTTTAGCGATCACACCCAAGTATGGCCTCGAATGTAATGCAGCTAAATTGCGGTTTTCTTTCCTATTAGCTTTTCTGTTATTGTATATTATACTCAGAAGTGAGAACACTAAAAACACAAATATTAAATTTTTAGGTTTCCTTTTTTTAATTTTTTCTAATCTCTTCCGTCTCTAGGCGAATGCTAGCTCATGTGAGCTTTTGCAAATTTTTGAGCTATGTATGTATAACTGGCTTTAAGCAAAAAACGGGACACGGCAGACAAAAAAGTGGTATTTTGGTGAAAAAGCGGGATATTTACAATTTCTTGTCAAAAAAATATTAATTTTATCTAAATTTAAGTTTTTTAGTTGAGATCAATTGAAGAACGTTTTAAGACATCCTGGCAATCACAAATTAATAACAATTTGTTACAATAACAACATCTTAATAACTTTTTTTTTTCAGAAATTATGTTTTGAAAACAAATTTTTGTGTTAAATTTTATATTTTTTTTTTCAAAAACAGTTGTCAGTTCTTTTTTACACACAGAGAAAAATTTAGCTGTTCGCCAACAAATATTCTGTTACTTCGACTAAAATTCGGTTATTACAACTCAACATAAGTTTTCACAACAAAGTTCGGTTAATTCAACTGAATTTTAGCTGCAACATCCAAAATATTCAGAAATCTAATGTAAATATCGCTGTGTCAACTGAATTAAAAGTATTCCATTCTCCCAAAAAGAGTTGTGTAGAAAATTCTGGAAAATTTCAAAATTTTTCTTAAAAAATACTTTTATCAAAAAAAAAAAATTAAATAAACTTTATTAGAAAAAAAAAACTTTGAACGAACATAACAAATATTACATTATTCAAAAAAATTCAAAAAAAAAAAAAACAGGGTCACTGACGAAGGTTCAATACCAGAAACTGCGCAGTCTGATTCAGAAAAAATTGAAAATTTTGCAATGTAGTTATGATGTTTAGAAAATACACTCATTCTTCTCTACCACGCCTTTCACAACGAACATAACAGTTATTTTTGAATTTTTAAGCAAAAAATGCATATTATAGAGGCTCATTTTGGAGAACTGATTCAAGTATACCATATTGATCCTTGTGGAGAAGTCTTCCATAAAATGTTCTGCTTTTTTAATTTTGGTTTTTAATTTTTCGAGCCAATATCAAAGTTATTTTTTGACTTTTATTTTTTCGTGCAAAAATAAAAGTTATTTTTTGACTTTTAATTTTTTGAACAAAAATAAAAGTTAGTTTTTGACTTTATTTTTTCGGGCAAAAATAAAAGTTAATTTTTTTTTTTCAAAAATGCAGTGAAATAATGTATTTTATTTTTGTTTTTGATAAGCTCCTAACAAACGCATCAAAATGTGAGGAATCCCGATAAAAATAACCTTCATTTGAACTTTTAATTGCCATAAATTTAGAAACAAGAAGAGAAAAAGTCGTTTAGAAAAACAAAAAATCAAAAAATATCTTTTATTTTTGCTCAAAAAATAAAACTAAAAAATAACTTTTATTTTTGCTCAAAAAAATAAAAGTTAAAAAATAAATTTGTATGTATTGTTGATCTTTTACAGTTGCATTTCATTTGGAATTGTCAGGTTTGCAATGTTACTAATACAAATAGAAAACATTAATCGTTAATAAATGTAAGAGAAGATGAAACAAAATCTTGTGGCAATCAGCGCTAGAGGGAGTGCCGTACTTTCGAGCTAAGCGACTAGATCATATTCAGCCTCATTCCAATCCACCACTCACAAGAAGCTCAAGGTTTTGATCAGGTATATATATCAACCAACCACACAAAATCGATAGTGTTAATTAATTACCCGAACAACATGAGTTATTTTTGTCCTTTCTTACAAGTTGTTGCCAACAGCTTTAAATCTTAAAGCTTTTTATGTTTCAGGGTTATCAGTCCAACTGCTAATGTTACAATTACTGAGAACGAATTGAGAATCCGACATGTATACTAATATTTTAATACAACATATTATAGTTGAGTGGTTTCTTATTAGATTTTATATTGCATGGTACCTGTATGTTTTGTTTGAGCATTTTATTTTGAATTGTCAGGTTAGAGATAATAAAAAATAGCTTTAGTTTTTGCTCGAAAAAATATCCTCATAAAATAACTTTTCCATTTGACTTTTACGATAAAATTAATAATAATTACGGTCTCTAAACATACTTTTCCTTTAAAAAATAAAGAATAAAATGCAAAAATTTCTTTGCTTGGTTAAAAATAACTTTTTAGGCTTTTTTTTTGATCATTTTCTTGTGTCTCATACCAGTGCAATATTGATTGACCCTCGTATATACCCAAATATGTATCTGCTCATATCTACACGATATTTAAGTACATACTATGTTTATTTTTTCCATTGTCCTTAAAACACCGAAATTTCATATGAACACGCTAGGGAATAATTTTTTGGAATTATAAAATGATAGAGGACGAGTTAAAGGTCTACGAAATATTGCAACCAGTCAGTCAAGCAGACAAATTGGATACTAAAAAAATAAAAAAAAAAACTTCATCGGCACAATAACAAAAATGAGCAACAAATTGGTTTTCATGTTACCAAATATTAGCAAATATTATATATGCTAATAAAAAAAATTATTTTTGTTCACACGATACAAATTGTTGTTCTCTGTATTGCCAATATTATTGCTAAAACTATAAAATAGTGAAGCTTTTAGCGTTTGTTCTTTATTTACTCTACGGCAAATTAGTTTTAATAAACTGCCAATTTGTTAAATTACCATGTAAGAAGAATAATATAGGATATGAGGTAATAAATAGTAGGGAGGCATATGTAGCAATGAATTAATAAAAGCAGCTGGAAAATTAACAATAATTTTAGTATTTATTGATAAGCAGCTTTCAAAAACTTTTGACAAGTTTTTGCAAAATTTTGTTAAGCTTTGTTAAATATTGTCCTGTTTGACAAAATTTTTTCAAAACATGTAGATTTTTGTAAAACTTGGTAAAATATTGAAACGTTTTTTTCTAAATGTAAACAATTTTTTTTTTTAATGTCGACTAGTTTTTTTTCTTAATTTTAACAAGCGTTTTCTAAATGATTCTGTTTTTGTTAAGTTTAAAAAAATTCTGAAACTTTTTTTATTTTTTAAAATTTTTTACAAAATTTATAAATTTTTTGTTAAACTTGCTACAATGTTAAAAGCTTTTTCTTAATGATAAAAGGTTTTCTTTAAGCTTACCCTGAATACACGTCAAAAATTTTAAAAAACTTGTCAAATTTAAACAAAGTTTGGTTAAATTTTAAACAAAAAATTCTTAGTAAAATTTAAAAAAAAATTGTTAAAATCTAGAAAAAACTTGTTAAATTTAGGAAAAAAAACTTGTAAAAGTTAAGAAAAGCTATTTAAAAATTTAGCAAGCTTAACAAAAATTTTGTTATGTTTTGTTTAGTGGAATATGTTTTTCTTGCTGTCATAATTTAAATTAAGTTTCAAGGGTCTTTTTGTCCCCTGGCCACTAAGGGTTAAAGATTTTTTTAAATAAAAGTAATGATGAGAATAGTCTAATAAAATTAATTGATAAATTAAAAGTGTAAAAATTAAAAGTATAAAAATTAACTCTATATCAAGTTACACAAAATCATTATTTTTTATTAAGTGTAAATTTTTGTCATCAATTAAAGTGCTTTACAATCTTAAGTTTCATGGGTATTTTTTCCCTGGCCAATACGGGTTAAATATTTTTTAGATACAAGTAACGATAATTATTGTCTAATCTAATTTAGGTAATAGTTTTCCGAAAATTATGCAAACTTTGATAAAAACATTTTTATTTTGTTCAATTTTTGACAAAATAAGCCGTTTTCATAAAATGTCCTGGAAAGGAGTCGCTCCAAACACAAACTCGAATTATCATTTTTCCAATTTATTTTTTTTTAATAAAAACTATTATTATATAAAAATACCAATCGATATCTCAAAATTAGGCATTTTAAAAATTTTTTAAAATTAATTAAAAAAAAAAAGTTTTTGTATTTTTATCAAATTCGTATGTCATTTTGAATTTTAGCTAAAGTCGGTTAATGATATCCGATTAAGTCAGAATTGCATACCTGAATAATTCTGAGTATATTAAATGAATAAATGAAATAAAAAATAAATTTTTCCGAAGCTTTGAATTTTATTAACTTTTAAAAATGGGACATTTTGAAAAAAAGTGTATTATTACACAGATGTATTATTAGAAATGATATCTCGGGTTGAAGCAAATTAAAAATATTAAAATTTCCGTTTTTATTAGGATTTAATTAAAGCATTATAAACTTTTAGATCTCATTGTATTTATCACATTACACAACCAAAAAATATAAAAACTCACTCAACAAAATTCTTTTGTCATATATTAGAACTTAAAAAGAAACCCGCGATTATTTTGGAAAACACGCATTTTTTGTCGGTTTATTGATATTAAGTTGGTCTTAGGGTTACTTATTTCAGGAAATCATATTAAATATTTTTAAATTCGTAATAAAAAAATTTTATATGTATAAGGATATATTTTGAGGTTATTAAACTTTTGTTTGCTCCATAAAATTAAAAGTCCTTACATTTTTTGTACCTTTCGATTTTATGCATTTAGATAAAATTGCAGCTGTGAAATGAAAAAAAAAATTAACTTTTTTCAATTTCATGAATTTATTCCCTGTCATTCGCCGCTACACGAATGAGTGACTACATATATTTTGTTTTTGTATTGAATGTATTTTGCTGTTGTTTTTTCGTTCGTGTGTAGAAAAACGTCTTATAAAAACTAGGGCTTAGTCCATCGTATTTTTTTTAATAAGAAAAAAACGCAAAACAATAATTTAATTTCGCACTATTTTTAAAAAGTTAATAAAATGTTGGCTTCTAAAATTTTTGAAATGCCTTTTTGACTCGGATATATATTTGCCAGTTTCGAAGAACATACATTTTTAAAAAATTTACTCCAATTCCTTATACGTTTGTGATGTTCGTATTCCGTTATTGGTACGCTGACATCAAATTCGTATACCTCAAACTGTGTAAAATTACACCATTTTTTAAATACTGTTCTTAAAAATTAATTTCTTTTAACGGCGCAAATGCCCTATGGAAAAAACTTCGAAAGTTTAAAAACATCGGAAAATTTTGGTTTCACTTGTACATCACCATAACACTTTTCGCCAAGCAGCATATTGAAATTCCATTTTTAAGGAATGTATCTCCCAAATATAGCGACTCCGTTTTCAATAGCTTTGGATATGAATGATAAAAACTATAAGCAAAAGAATTTAATGAATTAAAAAATTCTTGTAAGTTTTAAGTAATTTATTTTTATTGTTTGACATTTAAATTATCATCAATTCTATTTTCAATTTATAACGAGCTTTCAACCTCCGTATATTTACAAAAATAAAGCAAATCAAACATATTAGCTAGGTTGATACTAGTATTTCGATCTGGCTAAAGAATGTTCTATTTATATAAAAAATTTTTAGTTTGTACTCTGGCTCAAGTAATATTTTTTACAGTTATATTAGTTTTTTGTTTTTATATACATCGAGATTATTTTTATGTTATTTTCAATTTATAACGAGCTTTCAACCTCCGTATATTTACAAAAATAAAACAAATCAAACATATTAGCTAGGTTGATACTAGTATTTCGATCTGGCTAAAGATGTCATCAGTACCCGAAGTTTTAGAAAAGTTAGAGTCTCCATAATAGGCAGAACTTTAACAAAAAACCTATTAATAATCAATTTTGCTCCATTATTGTCTTCTTAGTAATCAAGCACGTGGTTAGGTCTTTTCCTAACAAGCAATTCTTTTGGCGAAGATGACGTAAAACTTTTCATATCATAGCTTTTAAGTATAGTCAACATAGCCCCGGCTATAGTTCCTCTTAATTTATAAAATCTTGAGAAATATGAGGCGTCTAAAGTCGAAAATGTTTTTAAATAGCTCATACATATGTTTTTCGCAGTTGAGTGGTTAAATTTACCTAATTTTGACAATATTCGCTTTAGACTAACAATATTCGCTTTAGACTAACTTATGAAATTCGGATATGTGATAGTGGAAAAAAATAAAGAACGCGTATTTTTTTAGCGGCCCAATCTTCAAAAGTTTTTTCTGATTTTTTTTATCAACTAATATTTAGCAAATTTTGCTGATTTAGCAGATTAATTTTTTTTACTTTCAATTAACTTAAATTTTTTGTATATGCAACCGATATATATTAGCTTTTCTTATCTTATTGAAATTTAGCAAAAAACACGAAAACAGGTTGAACTTACCATTTTATATTTTCCAATATTTTTTTAAAACGATTTTATCAAATAATTATTTGGATAACACTTTTCCACAATTTTTTTATTCACGATTGTAGTCAAGATGTTAAATTATTTTAGGACTTTTAAACTGCTTAAAAAAATACTGAAGTTTGAAAGTTCTAGGTCAAATAAGGAGCACTGTGTCAATAATGAGTTTATGCGTTTCCCTGCATTTTACAACAAACAAAGTGCATTCTTGTATCGTGACCAAATTTCCGTTCCTCTGAATTCTCACACTGAATAGTTGGTTAATTAACTAATTATTATATTCACAAAGGATCATTTCAATGGATCTAGAGGGCTCCACATACTATAAATCATAAAATAAACTGGATTTTTGAAATCCTTGGGAAATTTCCTTTCTTTAGAAATTTTCGTACGCTTATCGGTTTTTAGGCCCCGACACCTGCCCCTTAATCAAAGATAGAAAAGTATTTTCTTTTTTAATTATGGAGTAAGGAGACTATCTACTTTTTTGTTTTTAAGGAACGCCCAATAAAGCACAGTTTAGCCAAAAAATTAGCTAATTTAAGCAGTTTTTCTGCAAACTCATTTTGAACAAATGTTTAGTAGTTTTAGCAAAAATTTTAATAATTTTCTTTACCCGCCTCTAAACTCTACCTTAACCTATTTTTCTCAATAAATTGTTTTTATAAATTTGTTGTATGAATAAAACAAGTGTTTTTTTTGTATGTATCTACTTTTATTCGACTCACATAACCATTTAAATTGGTTAGTTCCTTTTTTGTGTGCTCTGCGCTGAATGTCATTAGTGTGTTTTATTATATGTCTGTCTATCGGGTAGGTCGGTCAGTGCGTTGATTTTTGTTGGTGTGCTGTTGAATTGTTATCATGTAATTGGCTACAATGTGTTTTTACGCCGTTGTGCCTTTCCATTTATTTAATTTAGTTCAATATTGCTTTTATTTATTTATTTATTAAATATGCCGCTTATATATATATTTTTTTTTTGTCGGTTGGTCAGTCTTTCTGGGTTTGTTTATTTGTTAATTTTGTTTATTCGTTCGATATAATTCTTTGTTAAATTTTTGCTGCTACTTTTACGTGCCTTTTTAGTCTTTTTTTGTTTTTTCATTATTTGTAATGTTTGAATGTTTCAAGGCCTGGCTAAGGACAGTAGCATGTATGCACATGCACAGTAGTAAAATGATAATACAAAGTTATCAAGTTGTAATTAGTTAGTGCGAACAGTTTTTTTTTGATTAAAATGTTGTTTAAAGTTTGCACGAAGATGCCCTAAGTCTTAGTAATTGCTGGCAACCGATGATTATAGAAATAATTGGCATTAGCTTGCAATTAGTATGAAAATAGTCGATTCAGAAGCTTCGCTGTTATACCATGCAAATGTGCAATGTTAAAAACCACATTTACAAAGCACATTGCAACGCACATTTTATTTTAAAAAATCCTTTTATACAAGTTTAATATAATTTTTATTATAAAAATTATGTTTTTAAAAGTAAAGTTTATTCTTTTATTTTAAAAAGTAATGTTTATTTCAAAGAGTACTGTTTATTTCAAAAAGTTCTGTTTATTTTCAAAAGTATACTTTATTTCAAAAAGTACCATTTATTTCAAGAAGTGCATTTTATTTCAAAAAGTACCTTTTATTTCAAAAAGTATCTTTTATTTTAAAAAGTACCTTTTATTTCAAAAAGTACCTTTTATTTCAAAAGGTGCCTTTTATTTCAAAAGGTTCCTTTTATTTCGAAATGTACCATTTATTTCAAAAGGTACCTTATTATTTTAAAAGGTACCTTTTATTTCAATAAGTACCTTTTATATTAAAAGATACCTTTTATTTCAAGACACCTTTAATTTCAAAAGGTACCTTATATTTCAAAAAGTACCATTTATTTTAAAAAATTACTTTTCCTTTTTTTTTTTTTAAATATTTTAAAAATTATATATGTACCTTTTATTTCAAATTGTTATTATTATTACTATTTATGATAGTTTTAAGTTATTTTTTTATAAAGTAGCTTTTAATATCATATATGGCCATTAGATATTTGGTTATGTAAATTTAAGAGAATAAATTCTATATTTATTATAAAAAAGTACATTTTCCTTCAAAAAATCCTTTTATTTGAAAAAGTTCCTTTTATTTGAAAAAGTACCTTTTATTTTAAAAAGTACCTTTTTCAAAAAGTACCATTTATTTCCATTTTATTAAGATGTACCTTTTATTTAAAAAGTACATTTAATTTAAAAGTACCTTTAAGGAAAAGTACTTTTATTTAGAAAGTACTTTTTATCAGTACTTTTTGTTTTATTAAAAAGTACGTTTTATAAAAAAAAAAACATTATTCAATAAAAAGAATTTTGTTTTGAAGTGCTTGCATTTAAACTGGCTAAAGAACGCCGTCAATAAAATATGCTTAAAATTTTTTTAAATTTCGCCATTCTACCCACATAAACATAAAACTTACATTGAAAGTTATTTTCTTATTAAACCACAGTTTGACAAAATATCCCAGCAAAATTTTTCATATTTTCATTCATTATGTAAAGAATATAATATTTATATAAATTTGGTTTACGAAGTCGTTTTTATAAGCACCCAATCAAAAAATGACAGTGGTACAAAAATTTAAACATTGGCCAACCAAATAATTGTAAATGTATTACTGGTAGAACACTTGTTTTAGATAATTAACCAGCGTTGTGCCCGTATTTATTTACAATAATTTCAATGCTACACACAAAAAAACAACATTGGCAAAGAATTGGCTGAAACCTCTGAGCCAACATTGGCTCAGAGCTATTCAGTCAGAAGTTTCCAACGGCTCAAAAATCTAACAACTGGCAAAGCATTAATTTTATAAAAATGATGATAATTTGTTTGAAAAACTTTTTAGTCGGAATGTTCCGACTTCGATCCCGATTCCAGGCATACATATTTTTCGTGATTTTTTTTTAATTTATAATATTTTTGTTTTCCCAACGTGGTTAAGTTGATTCAAACAAACCTTATGCCAGGGCTGACATATTTGACCAGCAAACTGTTACCCAGCAGATATCATTCATTTACGTTTTAAGATATCGTGTATTAATGTCTCGTTAGCTCAGTGTGTAGAGCTGTCGGTTGTCAATCTGGCGGCTAGGGTTCGAATCCCAGCAGGAACAAAAAATTACCTTAAATCGTCCTAAAATATGCTATCAAAAAAATTCTGTGACCTGTCCTGGGTTATTCCTGTGCCATGTTACAAGGGACCAATTCTATGACAGTTTGTATAAATTTCCTTTGGCTAATTTATCTGTAGCTTTCAAATTCATTAAAATCCATTGTATAAATTGTAAACAATGCTACATTAACAAACAAGCTACCCGAAATATTGGCCTAGGGTACTTCCAAACAAATTTGATTGAAAACTTTGCACTAATATCCAAATATTTCAAGATGTACTAAATGCATTTCCAAGTTTGACCTCTCGTTTTATTTATTGAAGTGTATATTGTAAACATGCTCTCAATATGACAACATTTTTTAACAAATCTGAATGTTGTAAGAACCATTTCCAAAAAGACCAGTTTCTAGACCCTTCTGGGTTTCGAAAATACTCTTGCAGCTTTTCTAAATTTAAGTACGAATCAAATCCGTAAAAAATAAAAGAGATTTTAAAGACATATTCACAATACTGTTAAGATCAAAGAAAATAGTGGGAATAGTATTTATTATAAACATGCTCTCAATGTGTCAAAATTTTTTAACAAACCTGAATGTTGTAAGTACCATTTCCAAAAAGACCAATTTCGAGACCCTTCTGGGGTTCGAAAATACTCTAGTACCTTTTCTAAATTTAAGAACGAATCAAATCCGTAAAAAATAAAAAAGATTTTAAAGACATATTCACAATACTGTTAAGATCAAAGAAAATAGTGGGAATAGTATTTATTGTAAACGTGCTCTCAATGTGTCAAAATGTTTTTAACAAACCTGAATGTTGTAAGTACCATTTCCAAAAAGACCAATTTTGAGACAATTAAAAAATAAAAAAAAGATTTTAAAGACAATACTGTTAAGATCAAAGAAAATAGTGGGAATAGTATTTACAACGACTAAATTATATAAATACACTATAAAACAATAATACACAGTTAAAAATATATAAATAAATACAATAACGCTGAAATACTAGTAATTACACGTAATATAAGAAACGAAACCAAAAAGTCGCTTTTTATAGCGACCTCTACATATCGTCCGATTGAGGCAATTTTTGGTATACACGTATATTTGATAAAAAAATTTTGTATTTATAATATATGTCCATATTTAATTCAATATATGATCATTAGGGCGGGTCGATTTGTAGGGAGTGAAAAAATTCACCAATTTCCCTATGATTTCCGTATTCTATGGGTTATTCCATGAAAATTTGCCGAAGGAACCATACCTCTATCGTTAAAATCGAGTCCCCTACTTTTTGTTGGTAGATTTTTTCCCAAATTGACGTTCGTATGAAAAATTACCTACACGTTCACATCCATAACTCAAAAACTATCGATCGGGTTTAATCGCCAGTAGGCGCGTTGGAAAGGTGAGCTCATTTTGAGCTCACCAACATTGGTCCAACGGTTCAAAAGTTACGGGCATTTTTGTCCAAATTTTGGAGCATTTTTCCATTTTTTTCATGATTTTGTCCAAGAATATTACTTTCATGGCCATTTTTTTGGCTCAATCCATTATTTAATTCAATTTACAATTCAAAACGAAGAGTTTAAGCCCAAATTTATCGAATTCGGTTGATTAATTCATGCGATATTGCTAAAACAAAATAACACATAAACCACTTTTTGATTTTTTTCCCTTTTTATTTTTTTTTCTACAAAAATTCAAATTAAGAGATAATAAAGTATCTATCAACCTATTATCAAAAAAAAATATTCAATTTGAGTGTAGTAAAAGACAAAATGTGAAAAAAACATTATTTTTTCTGAAAGTCTTGTTTGCTTTCAAGTCTGGGTGCTGCTTTCAAGTCTGGGTGTTTCGTCGCCATAGCGCCTTCTACATTCTTTCCTGCAACTCGTTTAGCAGTGGCAGCCAGCAATTGGACATGTCTTTCCGTTCCTTGAATGTGTAAAGGAATTTGTGGATCATCGAACGGTGGCAATTCGTATTTTAAATACGAATAACTTTGCGTAAACGGTGGTTCGAATAAAATGGTATCGTCATTTAAATCAATCATATTTGTATATTCCGTACAATTAAAGTTTATAAGAGATTTTTTATAAACTCTAAGTTCCGTTGGGTCGACAATATCTCTTCGGTAATGTAAAATCTTCTTTATAGCAATGTTTCGTTTTTCCATTCTATCATCAAACAACATAGATAGCAAGATATTTTCTGAGTGTGCAAAATATGGATTATCTTGAATTACTGTATTTACAACTCCAAGTAAATTCGGTGGTAAAAATCGTGTCCAAGTAATAAATTTAAAAAGTAATGTACTACCGTATGCGGCAGAGCTATAATACTTAACATTGAAATACATTGGCGTGTATACTTTTATTATATAGTTAGCCAGAATTTTTAAATTTTCAGTTGGATTATTAGTTGTCACATAAAACCGTAATAATCTATTGGCTTTGGTCAGCCAACGAGAATGTGCAATCGGCCCTGGTTTTATGTGACACAAGTCCGCAGGAACCACACCATTAGAAATTGCATTGGCCATTAACATCAAGTACCTCGAATCAGTAGATAATTCTTCTGGATTTAAATCACCAGGAGGCATATTTTCCAAAGCGATTTCCTCAAAATCGGTTACCACCTGAAAAGAAAACATAAAAGCTAAAAAATAGAATGAAAAATGGTAAAGAATCAGCTATAAAAATTACATACCGGAAGATTTTCACAATCAGCAATTTTTGAGCTCAACTTTCCGGTAGTGGAAATCAGTCCAGTCGTAACGTAAGGTTCGTAAGCTTCGTAAGTAAAAAAAAATTGAGCCAAAAAAATGTCCATGAAAGTAATATTCTTGGACAAAATCATGAAAAAAATGGAAAAATGCTCCAAAATTTGGACAAAAATGCCCTTAACTTTTGAACCGTTGGATCAATGTTGGAGATTTTTTTTTGTAAATTGATCAAAATGAGCTCACCTTTCCAACGCGATCGATAGTTTTTGAGTTATGGATGTGAACGTTTAGGTAATATTTCATACGAACGTCAATTTGGGAAAAAATTTACCAACAAAAAGTAGGGGACTCGATTTTAACGATAGAGGTATGGTTCCTTCGGCAAATTTTCATGGAATAACCCATAGAATACGGAAATCATAGGGAAATTGTCGAAAAATAAATCGACCCGCCCTAATGATCATATATGGGGTTATATATAACCATATATGTTTAGATTCTAAATTTGAGTGTATATGGTCATGTATGTTGATATATGCTCATATATGATTCATATATGCACATATATGACCATATATGCTCATCTACCCTTAAATTTCGGATCAGAAAATAAATAGTCATATATAAGAGCATATATTAAACTTTATATGAGCATATATGATTAGCTTTACCCATACATGCTCATGATGGTTGCTATTTTTGTTTTATAAGTATTTCTGATTAGTTGTTTTTTCTGTGCATCTGTAAACAAAAATTTATATTTTTGCAGCAGTATTGTTTGTTGATTTTTCAATGTTTTTTAACATTTTCGATTTTGTTTAAATCAAAAAATACACAGATACTAATACCACTATACTAATACCACTATACATTTATATATATATTCGTATGTAGTGTTTAAGCCAGCTGCATGAATTTGCCTCAAAACCACAAAAATTCAGTTTTATTTTATCTGTTATTCTTTTTTGTACTTTATTTAAAATTTTTTTCATCAGCTTTTATTTAGCAATTGGCCATGTTTGAATTATTTTACTAAAATAAATGGTAGTGAATTTTTTTTAAAACTTTATCTTCTTGTTATTTATAGACTATTTTATGTATATTGTCTCGTTTTAGTATTTTATTGTAATCCGCTTTTAGAAGTTTTATAACAAATATATTTGAAAGCCACCAATAGAAATTTTATCAAAAAACTTCTTATTTTAATATACTACACAGAAATAATGGGAGTAAAGTTTTAATTAAATATTTGTTTATTTTCAATTTAATGAAAAAAAAAAGAATATGAGAATTATTACTGCAATCATAGAACATTTGTTTTTTTTTTAATATTTAAGAAAAGCTTCAGCTATTGCTTAAGCTTATAAGCTTCAGCAGTAAATAAGAATATGTTTTATAATATTTCATTTATTGAACGCAATATAAATATTTAATTATGACAATTTAATTACTTGCAAGAAAGGTCTGCCACGTGGTACATTAAGTGTACACATTGCGTAAGGATTAGCGATATAATGCAGTACAATTAAGTAACTATGAAAATTTTTATTGAAGCTTTTCCAAAATTCATAAAAAAAATATTTAAGAAGACCTATTTTCTCTGATGGATCTGCGGGTCTATACAGAAATAGATATTTAATTATTATTAGGGCTCAAAATTTCAACTAAATATGTACATATTTGTTGTCTTTTACAGTTTTATAATTTTTTGGTTTTTATATACATTAAGATTATTTTAATGTATATAAAAACAAACATAAAGCAAATCAAATATATTAGCTAGGTTTTTACTAGTATTTCGATCTGGCTAAAGATCTCATCAGAACCCGAAGTTTTAGAAAAGTTAGAGCCTCCATAATAGGCAGAACTTTAACAAAAAACCTATTAATCATAAATTTTACTCTATACTTGTCTTCTTAGTAATCGAACACGTGGCTAGGCTCTTTTCCTAGCAAGCGTCATTCTAAACTTTGAAGACCAAAAATGTTCTATTTATATAACAAAGCGTTAGTTTTTACTCTGACTCAAGTAATAATTTTTACAGTTTTATTAGTTTTCTCTTTTAATTTTTCTACACAGAGAGAATTTTTTGGACTAGTTTGATGAAATTTTTTACATAACTAATGAAGTTTTCTTTTCAATGTGATTGACAAATTTCTTAAAATTTATGAAAAGCTTTGTTGTGAGTATTTTTAATGAAACTTTGGCAAAAATTCATTTTAGCGGTCACACGTAAAATAAATAAAAGTATGACCCCCTCTGGAGCAAAACAAGAAAAAAAAAATCCGAAATTAAAATTTAGTGACGCCGGCCCTCATAGGCCTCCCGGTTTAAAAAAAATACAGAAACGCATAATTTCATACAAGTATGGGCACTCAAACGAAAGATAATTTCCTCACAATTTCAGATCCATTAAACGCTGCCCGAGCTAGAGCCATTTTCGTAAATTTTAGACCCTTTAGGGGGATCGAAAAATTTTAACTTTTTTATGTGCAGGAATTGTGGTCAAGTGAAAAGAAAAATACAAAAAATCATAAAATATAGCACTAGAGCCATTGTAGTAAATTTTTAACCCTTAGGACGCAGCGAAAAATTTTATACTTTTTATTAGCAAAAAAATGTGGTCAAAGGAAAAACTACAATCACTTACTGTTAAAAGTGTATAACTTAAGTGAATTCGTAAAAACACAATTTGTCGGGACACGTTATTGAATATGTTTGCTGCATTGTTTTAAGAAGTATGAAAAGCGCCGCACAGAACATTTCTTATTAAGAAATATCGCGCGATTTTTTTATATTTTTTTAAGAAATAAGTTTTGTTTGAGTGCGTAAACTTTTGTGAGATCTTGTAGAACTTTTTTTTGGAAATTCGAGTAGGCAAAAAATAAAAAGCCACATTTTTTTGATTTTTTTTTTGTAATCAAAAAGAACATTATTTTACGTTTTTTTAATTACACATTTCCCGGCCCACTATAAAGGATATAAAAGTTACTCAAATGCCTCTTGTACAGGAGTTCCGAGAAGAGTTTCGACAAAAGGATTTTTTTTTTTTTTTTTTTAATTTCACAATTTTTTTTTTGGATTTTTCTTAAAAATTCAAGTTATTTAAAACAATTTAATTAAATAATTGAAATTATATTTTACTCTACTAGCTAAATAAATCATTCTCACCTAAAATTGCGTATCATTTACAATAAATACCCAGGCAGAAAATGCAATTGTCACAGTGTTGGCAAACCGTTAGCGACGTTCGGTTATGCGTTGGTAGAACATGGGATTAACAATTTTTACAGAATTGTCCTGTTACCCGATTGATAATAGTGGCCAACCCTTGGTTTGAACGAACTTGCCACCGTTGGTATAACGTTGGTAAATCAACAAATTTTGTGCTTTTAAAATTTATTAAATAAAATTTATTTTAAGTACTATTTATAATAAAACATATTATAACGCAATATAATAAAATAGTTTTAAAAAAATGCTTCTAATTGGTTGCAATAATGTTTAAAACAATATTGGCAAAGAATTTTGCGGATGGTACTTGCAAAACACATACACTTCAAACAAAATAGTGTTTTCTTAGTACAATATTAGTTGAAGATTTGTTAATTTTAAACCTGGTGGGTTTTGCAAAAATATCAGTGGTTTGCCAGTACTATAGTTTTTGTACGTTTGGCAATTTCTTCCTGGGTAGGTACTTTCAATAATTATGCAACCCCTGCTAGCAAAATGAATAGTTTGAAAAAAATTACTGTGGTGGTAAGTGGCAACCTTATAAAACATATGTTTTAAGTTTCAAGGCGCCACGTTGATTTGTATTTTTTTGGAGTCATAAAAAACAATGGATCTCAGTGAATTTGTAAACATGGAAAGAATTGGTCTCCGTTATATACTTCAATACTTTCATTTGAGAGTCTCAGTCCAAATAATGTTAAAGCCGAACTATGGTCAGCTATGGAGGAGTCTGGTCCTTCCTGTACGATTATAAAATATTGGGTGGGTGAGTTTAAACGAGGCCGTACGAGCTTCCAAGACGAACAACGTAGTGGTCGAAAAATTGAGGTCGACAAAATGGTATTGAATGATCGTCGGCTGAAGGTGCGTGATATGCATTTCAAAACATGCTATACATTGCATATTGACCGAAAATTTGGAGATGAGAAAGCGTTTGCTCACAATAGAAGAAAAACAGCGTCGTGAAGATGTTGTGGAGATGATTGCCAAAATCAATGAATTAAAGTTCGAATTGCTTCATCACTCACCTAATTCGCCTGATTTTGCTCCCTCAGATGTTTTTCTATTTTAAAACTTTAAAAAATGGCTCGGAGGTAAAAGATTGCCATCAATGAAGAGGTGGAGTCTGCGGTTGATGGCTATTTTAAGGAGTTAGATAGTTCTTACTATAAACATTGAATATCGCTGGGAAAAGTGTTGTTGCTGTTGTTGAGAAATAAAGAAACTTTTTCCCAAATTTGTTTTCTTTGTTGGGGGTCTGTTAGTTTTGGGACCGCCCTCGTATTTTCAAAATTAAATTTTTGTATGAAAGTAGTTAGTCAAAAAAATGTTTTTTTATTCAAAACGTGTTAAAAAAATTTTAAGATATATAAAAATTTTTCTTATACTTTTGATAATTATTTCTAGAATAGAAATCTTATACAATAAATCTCTTTTAAGACGAACTTGATTTAGATTACAAAATAATTTGAACGTCCTACAACATCTGTTAATACGAACTTACTTATTGGTAATTTCGAAGTTTATTCTAAAGAGGATCATGAATTTAGGTTTTTTTAATTTCCGTGTGTCCGCTAAAGTGCACTTTAGCAGAAACTTTTTCATTAGTCGTATGAAATTTTAAATAAATAATATGAAATTTTCTTTAAATTTTATGAAAAACTGCATTAATTTAATAAAAAGTTTTAATGTGCTAATTTCAGTGACAATTCATAGATCTAAAGCAACAATTTATTGAGATCATGAGGAAAACTCTTTTAATGTACATAAACATTATTTAAAATATTATTTCTTAAATATTTTCTTGCAATTTAATATTAATATTTTTTAAAATGTATCTACATTTTTCTTTCAAATTTATTTAATCCTTAATCTTAAATGCTTCTGCATGATATATTTTTATTATTATTTTCCACAAAAAATAACAATATTTAATTATGTATTTAGAATATAAATAATATTTAACGAAGCAAAAGATTCTCTGCATTAATATTTTTTTCGATAAATCACCCATTCCACGAAAGATCAGCCAAATATCGTACTTTTTACTTAGGCCTTCCGATTTTAATTATATTTTTCACGCCGAAAATCCGCAGAGCCACTTAAAGATTACCTTAATTATTTTCTCGAAATTCAAATATAACACGATTTTATTCGCTATTTTCTTTTTTTGAAAAATGAAAAATAATAAAGAAGTATGTAAGTTTCAACATTCGTAGTTTCTTTAATATTTATCAGATCATTACAGTTCAAATTGCATTAGAAAGTTGCACTGCTATACATTTATACAATGTAATAAATATCTGCATCGTCTAAAAACAATGCATTTTTTATGTAATTTATATTTTTAATGTATTTTTTAAACTTTGCCGCTCTCGATTTGAAAAAAGAATGCACATTTGCAAAATATGGAATTTTTCCATTAAAGCTACAGTTTCACTTTAGTTTTTCCCAGGGTTAAGCTACACTTAAAATGTTATATAATTAAGACAATTCTTATTCCACAATATAAAAGTAGAGGAGATAACGATTTTGTAAATAAACTGCAAATATTGAAACTTACACACTTTTTTCGAATTTCGAAAAATGATTTGGAAGATCTGTTATGGAATTGCCGATATATATTTACATTGCTTTTATGGCATTTGTATGCATTCCTAAATTTATGAACAATATACATATAAATAGCATTTTAAAGTAGAAAACAAATAGAAATTTAAATTGAACAAATAATAATGAACAAAAAAGGCTTTATTGTTTCAATACTCTTGTGTCATAAATAATAACAATAGCACAAACGAGAAAAATATATTAAAAAAAATAAAAATCAGAAACAAATTTTTAAAATATTTATTTATTAATGTAAATTTTATACTGAAGTTCAAATACAAGAAATGTACACTAGAGCCCAATGAAGTAAATGTGCAAAAGTTTTACTTTTTGAGCTCCCCGCAAACTTCGACCGAAAGTGGTCTAAACTTAATTTTTACATAATTCGTAAAGTAGATACTTTACAGAAAAATATCAAACAACCATTTTCATAGTCAATAAAGTGACAATAATATTTCTATTAACTACGTTTGACCAATCAATGACGCATCATGGTGTTTCAAAGTCAAACTCTTTTTTCAAACGTCTCCTGTTTTTTGATGGCTGTATTTCGCTGAGGATTGTCACAAATTTGGCTTTGAACCCCTTGACACTCCAAACTCTGTAAAAGAGTTATAAACACATTTATTAAGTCTTTCAATGGACTCATCTTACAGACTGACTTACTTTTTTGTCAACTACGAGGGCGGATCAATAAGTCCGTGACTTTTCGAACTTCCCCCGTAGTTATATGAAATGCAACACTGCTCCCATCAAGTACCACCAGTTAATAGACTACTGTCAAATTTTGGGCAAGTTCCGTCATTTACTTTGCGTTTAACAGCTGTTCGAAACATACAACCTCGTGGATTTTTTTAAAAATGGAAAAAAGTGAATTTCGAGTGTTCATTAAACATTATTTTTTGCGAAAAATAAAACCGTCAATCAAACGAAGAAAAATCTTGATAAATACTATGGGACTCTGCATCATCGATTTCAATGGTAAAAAAGTGGTTTGCTGCTGACTTTCGTTGTGGTCGCACAATTACAAATGACGCTGAACGTTCTGGACGGCCAATTGAGGTCAATACACCCGAAAATGTCGAAAAAATCCAAGATATGGTGTTGGCCGATCGAAGAGTAAAAGTGCGTGAGATTGTTGATGCCATAGGCATTTCATATGGCAGTGTTGTTTCGATTTTAAATGATCATTTGGGTTTAAGAAAGCTGTCTGCAAGATGGGTGCCGCGTTTGCTCTCAACTTGTGGGCGTTGTGGTGTAATGGTTAGCGCGTTGGACTGTTACACGTTAATTAATAGGAAGAATTTCCTGAGTGTTGCTTCTCTTTAAAAAAAATAAATAAACGTAATCGTGGACAATAAGGTGATGGCAACAGTTTTTTTGGGATGCACGCGGAATAATCCACATCGATTACCTTCAAAAGGGAAAAACAATGGCGAACATTATGCCAACTTATTGGACCGATTTAACGAGGATTTAAGAAATAACAAACCCATATGACCAAGAACTGCCTATTTTATGCACCTCGAAAAAATCCTATTTTTTGAAGGGACACAAAAATTGGAGAAACATTGGACTAAGTGTATTGGGCTAAGAGACGATTATGTTGAAAAGTAAATTTTTTGTAGCAATTGTTGATTTACTTGAATAAACGTCACTACATTGCTAGGTCTGTCAAAAAAACAGAGTAGTATTTGGAAGATGACAAAGCCAATTGTGACAATTTTTTGTTGTTGTTTTTGTTTTTTCTTTGATATTTTAAATTTTGAATCTCGCTCCTAGACGAGGACAAGAAATTCTCATTGAGTTTGTGATTTAACATAACAAATATCTCTAGAAATTCTAATAACAAAGTCCCCTGAAGATTTCCTTAGGCAGGAATGAAATCCGGATAGGGACACGCCTACATCAGATTGCTTTTCACAATTTGTTAAATAAGTTTTGGGACTTTAGCACATTTAATTACTATAAATGCAATTAATGTTTATCCCGATGAAAATAAATTTAAATAAACAAAAAAAACTGTGTTTTGTTCAAAAAGTCAAGCCCTCGTAACCTGCCAAATAACTCATTTGTTAGTTGCATTTTTATGGATTTTGGGGTGAAGTGAGAATTTTTTTGGGTGGTAATATTAAAAAGTACCAAAGCGTGAAAATATTAACAAATACTAACTTGCGTTAGTTAGTTAGGTAGGTAGGTAGGTAGGTATGTTAAAAAAAAAAGAAAAAGATAAATTAACTTTAAAAAAATCAATAAAACAAATTAAAAATGAATACAAAAAGTACATAAAAGATCTTCGACCGAATATACTGAATAACAATTTACACTGGTGAAAAGACTGAATTTTATATTTTTACAATTCGAGTAAATAGCCCAGGAGCATGTGCTACAGTTTATTGCATTTTTAGAATTATGTGTGTGTTATTGGCATTTCGATTAAACGAATTATGCAGAAATTTATACTATTATGCAGATTTTTATACTTCCACCCATAATACTTACCGGGTGGCATGAAAGCGGTTCTGTAGCAGTTTTCTGGAAGTTAAAATGTAAGGCTTCACTTTACATACACAGTTAATAATACATTCATAAAAATACGAAAAAAAGTCTAAATAACAAAAACATTAGTAAAATAAACAAACATTATTCATTTTACGAAAGTTTTTGTCATTTGTCATTTGACATTTGTTCCTGTTTTATGCATGGATTATTATCAGTGTATATATTTTAAAGTATTCATTTATTTATTTTTAAACAGTTAAGAGGCACAATGTCTAAAAAATTAGTTTACTACTTCACCCTACTGTTACAACACTACCCCAAACTGCAATATAGGCATGTTAATAAAGTTTTTTTTTTTTTGTATTGCCTCTACTTTAGGATTAATAGCTCAAACAAGTTTTAAACTACTTTTTTTTAAATTTTCGGGGCTAAAAATCGTGGCTAAGTGCTCAATTTGCATCTGACAGTACCAATTATTGCACACACAGAGAAAAATTTAGCTATTTGCCAACTGAAATTCGGTTACGACTACTCGAATTCGGTTATTACGAATTTCAGTTGGTTGGCACAACTTAAAATAAGTTTTCACAACAAAGTTCGGTTAATTCCAAATAATTTTAGTTGAGACTCCTAAAATATTTAGAAATCTAAAGTAAATATCGTCGTACTAATTAAATTTAAAGGTTGTTACCATTAAAATACACTTTTTAATTCGGTTGGCACTTTATTTCTCTGTGTGCATGATAATTGAAAAACGGAAATTGCTCGGGGAGTGTACATTATTAAAACTTTTGCACATATTGGTGCTCTAATGCACAGCACACACAATATTTGTTGCACTTTGATCTAAAAACCAACAAAATGTACATTGGAATACGGTCAATTAAATACGAATACAATTGCAATAAATTGTTTGGTTCTAAATAGTAAAATTTTAAATTTTTTTAATACACCACATTGTCTGTAAAAAGAAAAACCTCAAAATATGATGGAGTTTCTATAGCACAAATTACTAACATGTTTTTTTTAGTTTTCTATAGAAAAACGTTTTAGTTCAAAGCAAATTTTGAAATAAACTCATAAAAATAAAGTTAAACATTATTTTTGCAGAAAACATTTGTTAAAATTAGTAGATTGTGTTTGCTAAATATTTGTAAGCTCGGAATAGCAAAAATAAAACTGTTAAATGCACATAATTTTTCACTTTTTTTTTTAACTTTTTTCTGTGAGACATCTTTAATATTAGGGGAGAGGGCCAATGATGGACATAGTTTTGAAATTATGCTCTAGATCACAAACTGAATAAGATATCTTAAAGTTTTATTGAGCAGATGAAAGTACAATTGTTTGGGTATATTTAGGCCACAGAAATAAACTTTTATTTTGCCATTTATTGACCAAATTTTTAAATTGTCCAAAATTTTTGTTTAAAAAAAAGTGGCATTAAGATGGCCTATTTGCTATATTTAATTAAAATTTTCAATAAAATTTAAATTTAACTTAAATTTTTAACACCAATTACCATCTTATGGTCATGAAAATGCCCATCTTAGAACATTTGAAGTAATTTTTTGAGAGTTAATAATAACTAATAAGGCAGTAAATATCTGTGCGAGATCGCAAATTTAGATAACTTAAAGGACACAACAAAAATATGTTCAAAAACGTTTCGAGCAAAAAAACTATTTCGTCTTTGCAGCAGAAGAACTAGCTGACATTTTATCTTCGAGTATGCATAGAAAACTGCGTCTACACAAAGCACAACAATGACAGAAAGCATAATGTGCTGCTAACTTATGCAAAAAATTTTTATGCAATGTCCGTCTTGTGGCCTTCTCCCCTTCAAAAGGAATTTTGTAATTGTTTTCTGTGTACATACCCAATTTAAAGTTCTTTGCTTAAGCTGTTTGTCCAGGTCGCCAAGAGGAGAATTTTCGCCTTTATTCGCCTCTTGTTTAAGGGGATATCTACGCAGTATTTGGCAAGTCCGCCAAGAAGTACCAAATTTCAAGTTCATTGCTTTAGCTATTTGTCTAGGCCGCCTTGGGGGAGACCTTTCCCCTTCATCCCCCTCCTCGTGGACGTTTCCAAAATTAGCGTCTAATAGAATGTCTACGTCGGCCGAGGAAACAACATACCAAATTTCAAGTTGATCGTTTTGTTGGTTTAGCCAGGCCGCTAATGCGATGGCTTTTTTCTCTTTTTTCCCCTACCCGGGAAAACATTTAAAATTACCTAAGTTCCAGTTCATCGCTTTAGCGATTTGTCCAGGCCGCCAAGGGAATGACATTTCTCCTTCATGCACTTAGAAATTTTCAAAAATCCGTCATATGTTGTCTACTCGGAACCCACATACCAAACTTCAAGTTGATCGCGTTGAAGACTTAGCCAGCCCACCAATGATATGACTTTTTCCCTTTTTGCCCCTACAAGTAGGAATTTGCAAAAATCCAGTGGATATAATTGCCGTATAAGTTACCCAACTGCCTAGTTTAAAATTCCTTGCTTCAGCGGATTGTCCTGGCCACCAAGCGGGAGTATTTTTGCCCTTTTAAACCCTATTTTAATACCATATCAGTGAGACCATATCACTGAGTTAGATTTTATTCGAAGGATCCAATGTTGAAAAATTCAGCTTTCTATCGAAAAGGATTTGAACAGGCCGGCAAGGGAAAGTTTTTCCTATTTTTCCCCTCCACGTTGGTATTTTAAAAAATCCCATCGTAGCAAACGTCTATGCCCTATATCAAATTTCATCTTCCTAGCTTCAGCGGTTCGGGCTGGTCGATGTTGAGCCAGTCAGTAAGTGATTGATTATTCAAATATACACCTTCATCGAACCAGAATAATGGATTTATTCCATTATTTAAATAATTTGTATATGCAATAATTATTTATTTATATAACTAGTTCAAAAGCCTGCACATGCCAGGCAAAATTTAACAATTTATGAATTTTGTCAGCGTACATAGATATATTAAAACAAATTATTTTAAAGTCAGGTTTTTTGGATGTTGAGTTGAGTTATTAATAACACTGTAAGTATGTCAAAATGACACACCAAAACCCCGGGAGACGTAAACTTAATTTTGAGGCGTTGAATTCAGTGGTATACTCCGTTGAAATAGTTTAGCTCAAATTAAAAAGATATTTCAATTTTAAATTTGCATTGACTCATCCAATTTTTTGAGTGTATTTTAAGAAAAAGCTATGAAAATGCTACACTCATGCAAATAAGTCTGTAAAAATAGTAGAAACAGTTACTAAAAACTAGTAAAAATTAACTTTGTAGGAAAAGCAGTAAAATTTGCAGAATATTTTTATATTAGTAGAATAAAAACAGCAAAAAAAAAACTGTATAATCTACTAAATTTTAGTTAAATTTTTAGTTGTTTGCATGAACAATAAGCGCCATCTCTGTGTGAATTTGTTTATTATAAAGTTGCATTACTAACAGCTTTACTAATTTGTCTAGTAACTTTATTCTACTAGTGTACATCTTTGTAAATTGTAAAAAAAATTTTGCTATTGCCACTCCACTTAGTTCACGGACCAATATCAAAAATTTTCATTTTATGAAAATTAATTGTTATTTTAACTAAAATGATGTTTTGAAATATATGCTAAATATTGTTCCATTTATGATATTATTAACTGTGGACGAAAACGAGATTAAAGATATACGCAAAATGTAGTCGATGTCGCGACATGTCAAGATGTAGTTGAGATGACGAAAATGATACTAAAAAGTGCAACTCTTGTAAGACATATACAAAAATCAACCATGGAAGATTTTTCAATATGTTTTTCATACAAAAGTACGTCATTAATGCGGATTAATATAAATTGTTGATCTAATAAACTTAAATATTGTGTTGACTCCGGCTTGTCAAAGAAATTGATTATTAATTAAATAAAAGACAAATTAAAATATCAAAATTTAATTAAAATAAAATGTGCATTTGTAAACTAAATGTTTATAGTGGTAATTTAGGGAATGGGAAAAAAATTGCAAACAAATATACCTTTACGTAGACAGACTAAAGCGAAAGGGTAAGACACACATCTTGTAAGGAAGGTATCCCGACCCGAACTCGCGAATTTTAACGAAGTTTTGATATGTTGTAGAGAATCAAATAAAAAGAGACCCGTATTTTTTTAGCTGCCCAGTTTAATATGGTTAGTACAATAAATATGTCAATTTTCAGCTTTCTAGGCCGACTGCTGGCTCCAGAAATTTCTGGAAAGACGAACACACACACAAACATTAGGAAATTATATAGCGGCCGTTTCACCGAAGACCGGTCATTTTTTGGCCGTTGTCTTCCGATTTCAATTTTAAATTTCGAAAAATCCACGGTTTTCTGCGCGAATTAATTTTTTTTTTTTTTTTTTTTTTGAAAAATGAGGGAAATGCAAAAAGTGTGTACAATATTCGTATTTTATTTAATATTCATCGAATTATCACCATTAAAACTGGACTGGAATTGTATACTTGCCTCCTTTTTTTTTTACTGCAGAATGAAGTTTTTTTCAGCAGTTAAAAAGAAATGCATTTTTTATGCACTTTTTTCACATTTGGCGACTCTCGATTTGAAAAAAAGATGCATATTTGTAAAATAGGAATATTAACTAAAACCCTACAGATTCGTTTTTTTTTTGTTGGTCCCGGGACTTATCCATTTTTAACGATTTTTTGAAAAAAAACCTGCATCATGTTTCCATAGAAAAAACAACAATTTTTTATTTTTTTTTTTATTTTTCAAAATTAAAAAGATTAAATTAAGGCGCCGTTTAAATGTCTTTCTTTTAATAAATTTTATTTTTAAGTTTCTCTCTCTACATGAAAGTTGCACGAATCTTCTTAAATATTAAGTTTTTAAAATTTGATTTTTAAACACGATGAAATGTTTCTTTCTATAAAATACTGACATTCGATGGCAAACGTGTGCTGGAAAGGTCTTAACATTTAAATTTTTAAAACAAAAATTATTTCAGTAGATTCTTTTATCTTTCAACTACATAAAAATCCATAAAATTAAATGTAATTTTTAAATTTACATTTTTAAATTTAGTCTTAATAAATCTGGAAAATAAAACAAAATTAACAAATTGCTGTTTGTTTTCTATGTAAAAGTGCTATAAGTTCACTTTTTAAATCATTAAAAATAGTTAAGCCCCAAATCCAAAAAAGTGAATGTGCAACTATTTGGTGAAAATTCCATATTTTGTAAAAATGCTTTCGTTTTTTAAAGCGAAATAGGCCAAACGTCAGAAAAATGCATTTGAAAAATAAATTGCATAAAAAATTCAATTCTTTTCGACGCTGGAAAAAATTATAATTCGCAGTATAAACGTAGAGTACCGTACCATTACAATGCAATTTAAATGGTGATGATCCGATCGATATTAAAGAAATTACGAATACATAGACTTACACACTTTTGACATATATGTATCGCATTTTTCCAAAAAATAAACTAAATCGCTCATAAAACGATGGATTTTTCGATATTCCAAAAACTAAAAACGTTAAACGAAATTCCATAAAGTTTCTGAATGCTAAATTTAATTGAAATCGGAAAACCAAATTTAAGGTTTTTTTCGATTTTGCGTAGAATGGCCGATATATATAGATTTGTTTTATTTATCATTCTTTGACCTAAATTTCAATAACATTAATACATGGAAAGAAAACTTATTTAGCATTAAAATGAAATTTCCTGATTTCTTTTTCCTTTTTTTTTTCAATACGCTTTCAATGTTGCCAAGTGCTTTCTTTGCCTTCGAAATATTTATAATATATACAATCCATTTACTTTTTGCTGCTTCATGTTAGTGTCATATCTATTTATTAAACTAATTAGCAAGTGTCACCAACATATTAAACATGAAACATCAAATGGAAACAGTAGGAATTATTCTCATCGTAATTTGTTTTAGTTTGGAGCATGATGATGTACGAGTATGTTTGAATATCTGAATGCCACAATAAAATAAGCTCAAAGCAAAGAGTTCCACAAACTGTCTATCTGACTATAATATATTAATTAAAAACTTTTTAAACGTATTATCTATTTGAATTATCCCTGCGGGAAATGGACCAGTCACTGACATGGTCACGTGACTAGGACTTTGTGTGTGTGAACGTGTCCTAGTTTCGGTTCTGTTATATTAAAGTGACCGGTACTTTTAACATGTGCTTGTTATAGGAGGAGTAAAGTTCCACCTTTTGAGCTACTTAATATATGTCGGAGGACTTGTCGAATATAACATATCACCGAACTAGTTTAAGTGAATACGCAACAGAACGAGTTGAAAGTATCGAGTGTGCAACCAGTCTCATGTTAAGCATTATTCGATATGTAGCAGGACCAGTTCGAAATAAAATAATACATGACTAGTTTAAGCGTACGAAGTACTCAAGAAAACATATTTGGTAAAACACTAAACTGATAATAATAAATGCGTGAAAAATTACGAAAAAATGTCAAAATATCGAAATTTTTCGTAAAATAAACAAAAATTTGTACATTTTACGAAAGTTTTTGTAGTTTTGGCAATAAGTTCGTTTTGTTATGCATAGATTATTATGATTGTAGTTACAGATTAATCGGATTACCTTATGTTACGGAGCTTGTACAAAATTAATAAATTCGTGACAAATCATTAAACTGCAATAAGCGAACAAGTTACAGAACAAATTAAAAGAATTGCTACCTTTATTCCGCATGTGCCATAGTATGTACAGGTAGGTTACTGAAACAAACCCAACGGATTACTGAACTTATCTAAAAAATGATGCCACATTAACTGTTTTTATAATATTGCACAAGTCTCAAACAATTTATTTTTAATAAATACCAGAAACATGAATCGTCCAAAAGCCATTTTTGGGCCGAACTCTTTGGTCGGATTCAATAATTTTACAGACTCTACTCTATGGGAAATTAAGGCAAAGTGAAACCGAAGAACTTATATGGAACGGGTTGTCACTTTGACAAGGCGTTGTCATGGAAGGGGGAAACTCACCCCATGTGACACGTCACAGACCTAACCTGAAACATGTCACCGAACGTTGCCTTTTAGAATAGTCTTGTGACATGGACTAGTTTTCGAGTTCAAATCAAAGATATGAAATCCACTTTAAAGCTTAATTTGTTAAAATAATTGCCGTAATTGTTTTTCAAACAAAATGCCATGAGCTAATAAAATATTTTACTAAACTATAAAAAATTAAATTTAAGCCCTTGTAGAAATCGTGAAAGTTGCGAGGAAATTGTAGGGAAAATTAAGCGACCGCAGAAAGTAATGTTAAATTTTGAAAACAAATAAATAAAATCAAAGTTTCAAAGTCTACAAATAGTTTTAAAAATATCTGGAAGCATACGATTTTATTATAAGTTATTAATTCGTCAATAATAAGTTCGACTTCAAGTTTCAAAAAAAAAAATTACAAGCAAAATTGAATAAGGTATTTTAATAAACCAAACATCTTGTATAAACTTTTCGCACAATAAACCAAAAATCATGTATCAACTTTCCGCCAGTCGCACATGCAATTATGATATGCGGTCATTCCTACAGTCAACAAGTCGGTCCTGTTTGAATCATTTCAGCATTAGGTCCGCTGTGTAACAGTTAAGGGATTGGTTGTTTCTTCACCGATTGGCATTTTTTTATACACAGCTAATTATTTTGCACCAGTCCAGAGTAACTTCTACTGTTACGGCCCTAGTTACTTTGGTGCGCTTTAGTGTTACTTTAGTTTTTCTCGAGTTACATGATATATACAGAATTATCCAGCCAAAGTTTTGACACCATTTACATAATGAAGTGGTTGGATATCTTGCTAAAATTGACAAACTTTAGTATACCAAAGTCTTCGTTTATTCCAGTTTTCTACGTGTCTTCTCCTTTCCACAAATCACATATTTGTCACTTTGGATCAATCGACCCTTAATTTCCCGTACACTTAAAATACTATATAGGTACAGACCACTGCAAATGTAGTTAAAAACAAATGAAATTTCACTTAAAGAAAGGACGACTAACATTTCAGTAAATTCAACTAACATTGTCATTTGTTAGAAAATGTTTTGCAACCGTCAGATAATAACAATCGTAATTAATTTTTAATTAATTACTGTAGAATTTTATTTTAGTTAGTCTCTTTACAGGAAGAAGAAGAAAACATTTTTATTGAAAAATTTTTTACGGACACAAGGGATACACCAGACTGCCGCAGTTTCGTCCCCCCCCCCTGGGACTCGTCAGTGGTTAATTTATGTGCCATTTGAACAAAGTATTTTATATTGTTAATTTTGCTCTATATGAAAAACTTTTTTACTTTTTTGGTGTCGTACTGGGATTCAAACCCACTGCCTTAGCATCAAGCTATGCATCGTAATCTCACCTCTTAACGAGTTGAGCCACGGTCGACACAGTGATGACTGTGGCTAAGTGGAGTTTTGTCCCACTACGTACACAGAAGTATTGTTTCGATCAGAAGAGACAGAATTAACTAATACCAATGCACAATTAATTTCTCAACTAGAATGCTTCTTCTTCTTAATCCTATCTCTCTTTCACAAGTAATTATCACGTTTTTGATGCGCTTCATTCATATACAATAGTTGGATACCAAGTGTAGGTTAGAGATTGAGTCGCCGTTAAGCAAGTTTCTTCAAATTTTATGTTAGAAAGTGTTTTGCAACCATCAGATAATGCCAATCGTAATTAATTTTTAATTAATTACTGTAGAATTTTATTTTAGTTAGTCTCTTTACAGGAAGAAGAAGAGAATATTTTTATTGAAAATTTTTTACGGACACAAGGGATACACCAGACTGCCGCTGTTTCGTCCCCCCTCTGGGACTCGTCAGTGATTAATTTATGTGTTTGTTTTTTAATGTGAAATGTATTTGTTTTTCAATGCTAAAAAAATTACTAACAATTGTAGTAAAAATGAACCACATGTTAGTAAAAAAATAAACAAACATTTATTTTTTTTTTGTTTTTTTTAAATACCAATAAACAACTGTAAAAAATTAATGTAAAATCATAAAACAGTCATTTGATGTGGTTTGTTTTTTTAAATGAACTACGAAATTACTAAAACATTTAATTTGTTCTACAAATGACTGACATTTACATTGATAATAAAGAAACAAAACAAACAACTACAAATTCTTAAAGCAGAAGTTCGCTGAGTGTAGGGATATAACATTAGTTAGTAATATTAGATATATTTAGTTATATAAGATAGTTATGTAGTCTTACATTTATATAATTTTATTAATGTCAATTATTTTTTTCTTCTAATTTTATTTATAGGTAAGTTTCAAAGGATCATCTCTCTATGATGTTCATAGGAAGCAAAATAAAGTTCTCTTGACTGTATGTACAAATTTTAAATAAAATTTAAAAATCCCGGATATTTATGTGATTATAACCTAAATTTAATTTTTCACGCCAATAACACATTTGTTCATTTATAATTTAACAAATATCTCGCCATGGTAACATTTTTCACTTGACTTGTTAAAGTATGCAAAACTATAAATTATTTTTAGATACTGAAAACAATTTTAAAAAAGCATTTTTTTTTGCAAATCTAATTAATGTTTTTGAACGTGTCAGGTACATTTAAGAAAAAAATCCACAATATACAGTGACGGCTAATACAGTGGAATCAATTAACATTTCTTTAGAATTGTGTAGGCTTTTTTTTAAAGGACAAAAAAAAGAGCTTAGTTGCCTTAAAAAAATATTTAGTTTACAATAATTTGGAGATTTTTTTATTTGCCATTAATAGAGGTATAGAACTTTAAAATGGAATAAAACATTGATGAATTTTTTAAATAAACATGAAATTTACTTTATTCGAAAGACTTTTTCTACCATTTGTGACCGTGTATTGGCAATAACGAGGCGAATGTTGTCCTCCAAGTGGTCAATCGTTTCGGGCTTATCGGCGTAGACTAGCGACTTCACATATCGCCACAGAAAATATTCCAACGGCGTTAAATCGCACGATCTTGGAGGACAATTCATGGGTCCGAAACGTCAAACTATGCGGCCTTGCTAGGTGATCGCCTTTTTGGTGATCGTGTGGCTTTAATTGTTGCGCGAGTTGGATTTTGTAAGCACACAAAATCTTCCATAAAGTGGATGGACACATATCCAATTCCTGTGCACGATGGCGGATAGACTGATTGAGGTTTTCCTTTACTCTATGCTCTACGCACTGTATCATTTAGAGTAAACGTGGTGCGAAAACGTTCCATAGTTAATCGAATTAATTGCTCTGATGGACGATTATGTTGACCGCAAAATGGACGTAGTGCGCGATATGTATTTCGAACAGAACCATGATATTCAAAATAAATTTGCACAATAGCGTTGTTTAGGAGTGAGTGTATTCATGTTCAAATGCCAAACCAAACTAAACATAAATCACTTAACAGCTGACAAAATGGACGCCAGTTAAAAAAGTGTTGTCAACTTAAAGTTCTATACCTGTATAAAAAAGTCAGCAAAAAATTTTGCTGACTCAGCAAAATTTTAGTCAGGAGGATGCTTGCAAAAAAGTTGCTTATGTCAGCTCGCTGATTTTCAGCAACAAAATTTGTAGATTCAGCAAAAGTTTTGCTAACACTTAGTAGATTAGAAATACAAAAGCCTTGCTAAAAATTAATAAATTTTTTGCTGAATTTTAGTAGACTGAAAAAAACTCAAAAAATTTGTAGAAAAATTGTAATTTAGTTAATTTATTTGCTGAAAATCATAAAACATATTTTTTGTGAGTCTTTTAAAAATAATTTACTATAATAACGAAATATAAAAATTTTCATTTTTCCACATTGACGACATGAATTAATTTAATATCTGAAAATATATATAACATAACAAAAATTGTCTTTCAATTACTGACATCAATGGTTGTCTAAATGATGCTATCGCAACTGCTGAAGATAATTATAGAAACGAAAAAATAAACAAAAACAAACGAAACGAAAAAAACAACCCTTTTTGCAATAAGAAAAATGAACCATAAAAATCTACCTAAGATGTGTGTCTTTGTCTTTCACTTTACTCTGTCTACATTTCTGTATATGTTTGTTTGCAATTTGACCACACATATAAACATTTAGTTTAAATAAATAAATATTTTATTTTGTATTTTATTTAATTAATAGACAATTATTTTCACAAGCCGGTGACAACGCGAAATTTAAGTTATTTTAATCCTCAATTTTGTTTTATGTATGAAAAAGAGATACAAAAACTTCCATGGCTGATTTTTTTATATGTCTTATTATAGTTGTACTTTTTAGTATCATTTTCCTCTTCTCTACTACATCTTGACATGCCGCGACATCTACTTCATTCCGCGTATATCTTTCAATCTGGTTGTCGTCCACACTATTAATGTGCTTATCAGCACAATTTTTTTTTAGCAAAATTAATTAGTAAAACATTAGTATATTAGTAAAGCATTAGTATGAAACAGTTAAGTGCTGAATAAGTATAACAAAAATTTTAGCTGAAAACACGATTTTAGCAAAAAATTTTGCTAAAAAATAGTATACCTGATTTACAAGACGTTTTACTAACTTTTCTACTGACTTATTTTTTTGGGTGTAGTAGAAGGTACGAGGTTAGTAAAAATGGAGCGCTACACGAATGAACAACGCATTCTCATTGTGAAATTGTTTTACCAAAATGGTGAAAGTTTTGCGACTACAGTTCGCAAAAATCATCTTCAGTGACGAGGCCCATTTTCATCTTGATGGCTTCGTCAATAGGCAGAATTGTCGCATTTGGGGTGAGGAAAATCCTCGAGTGATTCACGAGAAGCAAATGCATCCTCAACGTGTCACTGTGTGGTGTGGTTTTTGGGCTGGAGGAATCATTGGACCTTTTTTTATGAAAATGAGGCAGGTCAAGCGCAAACAGTCAATGGTGTTCGGTATCGTGAAATGATAACCAGTTTTTTCTTGCCTAGAATTGAAGAAATGAATGTGGAGGGCATGTGGTTCCTACAAGACGGCGCCACATGTCATACAGCCAGAGAAACAATTCAATTGCTGCATCAGTCATTTCCCGGTCGTGTTATTTCGCGTTTTGGAGATCAGAATTGGCCGCCTAGATCGTGCGATTTAACACCATTAGATTTTTTTCTTTGGGGTTTTTTGAAGTCGATGGTTTACGCGAATAAGCCGACGACGACTCAAGCCTTAAAAGAGGAAATTGGACGCTGCATTAATGAAATACCGCAGCATTCATGCAAAACGGTCATTAAAAATTTCATTAAAAGATCGCGTGCATGCCAGCAAAGGCGCGGCGGCCATCTGCACGATATATTGTTCCATACATAACCTCATTCTGTCTACTTTACGATATAATAAAGTTTCACGATTTTTTTTTAAATATCTGTGTTTTATTTAAAATTTAAAATTGCGCTCTTCTTGGGACACCCTTTATAAAGAATGTGTGCTCATGAATGGATCCATATAAATCGATTTTTAATAGGGTGGTAATTTTTTTGGAACATTTTTCTAATTTGTATTTTAAAAATTAAGTTAACAAGTACAAAATATCTCGATTAATTCTTTTGTATTGTTCGTCACTGTATTCTATGTTTCATATTAACGCTTCACTGAATGCATTGTGTTCTAACTAAATGCTGCTTAGTCAATTATAAAATTTTTCTCGTCTCGTCTAAAAACACACAAAATCGCATGCAGTTTTGACATGCAATTATCTTAGAAAAATTGTATACGAGTGCTTTAAATATTTTGATAAATTAATTGATGAAAATTTGTTGGCAAAATATGAATAAGTGCAAAAAATGTGCAAAAAAATTGCATTTGTATAAATTAGAAAAAAAAAACTGTAACTGTAATTTGGAAAATGCAGCTGGTAATTTTTCTAAAAAAAAAATCATTTGATTTTAAAAAGTTTTTGCCAGGAAAATTATTTTTTTAATATTGAAGACTTTTTAAAAAAATTTTACAGAAAAAGCGGCAGTCAGCCTCTGACAGGCACTGATTCATAGGGATGGTATATAGCCTCCCAAACAGATAAAAATATAATTCGACACAAAATAAATTAAATTCATACTGTTTGCACATTCAAATGTTTTTGGTTGCCCTAGAATTTTGGGTACTGCGTCGCTGAAACAGATGTTTTTTAGGACTCATGAAATGTTTTATATTGTTTGCTCTTGTGCCGTTATTTTACAAAACTGCATAAATTACAGTTTTATTCGTTTTTTGTTGTTTTATACATCCAGATTATTGATATTTTATTTCCAATTTATAACGAGATTTCAACCTCCGTATATTTACAAAAATAACGCAAATCAAACATATTAGCTAGGTTGATACTAGTAATTCGATCTGGCTTAAAATGTCATCAGAATCCGAAGTTTTAGAAAAGCTAAATAATCTATAGTAGGCACAGCTTTAACAAAAATCTTATTAATCATCAATTTTGCTCCATTCTTGTCTTCTTAGTTCAAGCAGGTGGTTAGGGTCTTTTCCTAACTAGCATCATGACGTTACTAAACTTTGGAGACCAAAAATGTTCTATTTACATATATAAAACAATTTTAGTTTTTACTCTGGCTCAAGTAATATTTTTTACAGTTTTGTCGGTTTTTTAGTACTACTCAAGTGATCCAACCTACTAAAAAATTTTTAGTAAGGCTTACTTTTTTATGAATTATGAAAAATTATGAATTTTTTAAATAAAGCATTATAAATATACAATGCGAAATAACATTTGTTAAAAAGGTCTTTAAAATATTTCATTTAGAAGAAATATTAAAAAACTATAACAAAATCAGTTTTCATTTCCTATTTCACATAAAATGTTATTTATAGCTATGTAAATTTAATAATAATGATAGTGGGTATCAAATGAAAGGTGTTTTAAAGAACTATCAACAATTTTTTTACGCCAGATTTTACAGAGTTTTGAATTTGAACATTCAGAATTTTTTTCATTTAAGGTCCATGAAACTAGTATGTTAAGGCCCAAATAATTTTGATAATTAGCCTAAAACTCTTGAGTAGTGATTTATGCGGTTTTGTGAAAACAAATCTCACACTTAAATAAAATAGTTAGTAGAAAAATTTGTAAAACGTTTACAAACGTTAACCAATTTATAGTTTGTGTACTAATTTTTAGTACAAAATCATTAGTAGAATGTATTACAAATTACAAAATTTAGTACTACTTTTTGTTATTAATTTTAGCCAAATATTCTACAATTTTTTAAACCCGAGTTACTAAAATTTCAAACAATTTTACTAATTTGCTTATTCGTAGTTGAGAGCGAAGTTTTCTGAATATTTTTATAAACTAGAAAATGCCAAAGAACAGTAAAAATAAATTTTCAATAATATTTTTTTTTTTTTTTACTAATTTTTAATAAAAAATTTTCTGATCAAATTGGCAAATCGATTTCCTTCACAGATTACCTAAAATTTGACTAATTTTTAATAACGTTTACTAAATTTTCCTGTTACTTTTACTTATAACGCTTGCTTAAATGAGCTAAAGGTCTGCTACCATAAAATTATTTAATTTTTCTGTTAAACTTAAATATAATTTAAAAAGTGTTTATTATTTATTAGAAACAGTGATGCGAACTCTATCACACCGCCAAGCCACTAAAATAGCTCAAGTTATTTGTTCTACCAAACAGTGCCTAACAGCACTATTTTATGAATAAATAACTAAATTTTACATTCTAATTGCTTTGAAAATGCTAAAAATTTCATTGTATGTATTTAGAGCAAAATTTATTACAAAAATCACATTTGATAATAAAAAAAATATTTTATTATTAGAAAATTTATGAAAAAGTAGTATTTTGTCCTATAAACATAAAATTTTGTAAAAATTGTATTAAAGTTAAACGTTTTACTACAAAGGCACGAAAAGAGCTAAATAAAATTGCGAAAAGCGCCAACCTAGCGCCTTTTTTATAAAAAGCGCTATTAAAAAATATTGCGAGTTTTGGATAATACAAAAGCGCTAAATTGGCATCGCTGGTTATGGGATACAAATGCCTTCTTTTGTTTATTTTTAGTTAAATCTTAATTTTTAAGTTTTACAAAATATGCAAACAAATTGAAAATATACAAAATATGAACCAAAAAATGCTAAAGTATGCATTAAAATAAGCATTTGTGGCAAAATATGCCAAAAATATGCATTTATAACAAAATATACAAAAATATGCAAACACAAATCGATGCCATTTTGTTGCATATTCTTTGATTCGGAAAACTATATGGTCAACATCAATTTGGGCTACTGACTACAAACATGCATTTACATCAAAGTCGCTGACTTGGATATTTTATATGGGTTGTGAGGAGTATTTGTATATTAGTTTGGACTTTCTCCTATAGATGGAGTAAATTTTTTTGAAAATGCTTTAATTTTTTTAAAAAAACATATTCAAATCAAATTTGGTACACAATTTTTCAACTAGATTTTTAAGCAATACGTGAACTATAATCGGAATAGGAAACTGAGAAGCGGCAACGCGCACACAACCCAAAATTTAAAAATGTTCTTACTCGACATCAGTTAACCATATACGAACAAAATTTGGCATCACGTTCAGTAATAATATCAGCATGCAATATGTCAAACATGTTTACGATAGGACCAGGGGCTATATCACTTCATATACAACCCAACATTTTAAAATCCTTTAACTCCGCTTCTATTAATTTAGAACATCTATAACACAGGACAACAGCCAATTTGTTGCATCCATATTTGTAACTGATCTTATATAATTTGAGGTGACAATGATTTTTCGAGATCAGCTGAAGTTTTGGAGATATATCAAAAAGTCTGAAATTATGGTTTTTAAGGTAAACCTATCTAACAGTTATCATTATAATCGGCTAAGAGATGTTTCTAGTTATATCATTCCAAAGTTGGAAATTTTGGAATTTACCAAAACTGTAAAATTTAAAGGATACTAACTTTTGCCTTAAGCATCGAATCTTTATATAAATGTTCTATATAACGTAGAAAAAATTCGGAATTTTAATAAAAACTTTAGTTGGGGTCGATATCTCTAACTTTTTTCGAAAAATACAAAAAACATATGATTTTTTTTTTTAAATTTCTTACTTAATTGTAAAAAAACTGCAATCATTTTGCTGTGTGGTAATCCACTTAGGGTTGTTATTTTTGTCGATTCGCAACTCAAAAATAGTAGGTATCGTAATGATTAAAAGGTTCACGCCAGATCACTTTAGACTGGAACGTGAAAGCGATTCTCTTCTTAGTGGCCCTTAAACATAATTTGTCTACACATATTTTGCACACAACATTGGGCACCCATCACTTGTGTTTTGTCTTTAATGGAGAACCAAAAACACTCCAAAAATGATTGTTTTACGAAATCCGAGTCACTCAAATGAAATTTTTTAAAAATATATTCATCACAGGTATTCTGCAAGCTATTTGAATCTTTAATACAGACCTTTCTTGTTGAAGACATGTTAGAAAAAAAACGCGACCGCAACAAACAGAAGTTAATGGAAACAGACTCAATAGAGACGTAGTAGCGGTATATAAAAAAACTTGAGTTGCTGGAGATTCGAAATGAGCGACCTCAAATTAGTACACAACCTTTAGAATATTTCATACAATAGAAAAAAAGTTTTATTTTATTGTGCTGTGAAATCAATGTGCCAATTATGGGCGGGATAGGATAAGTGGGCGTAGCACCTCAAAGGAAACCAAAAATTAAAAAATGCTCTTACTCGACATCTTTTTACCATATACCAACATAATTTGGCGCCACGTTCAGTAATATATCAAATGTGGGCGCGGTTGTGTCACTTCCCATAATTCCCAAAATTTAAAAATGCTTAAACTCCTATTCTATAAACCATTTCGCAACAAAATGTAGCGCCCAGATATGTAGTAACATTTCTAAACCATGTGCCAAATATGGGCGGGATAAGAAAAGTGGGCGTGGTATCTTTATGCAACTTAAAATAAAAAAAAAATTTCTTACACGACTAACATTTAAAGTACACGAATAAAATTTGGAAAAACCTTCAACAATAATATAATTAAGTACTGAATAAAATATGTTCGGAATAGAACAAGGGGGATATGGTACCTCCCATTCAACCTAAAATGCAAAAATTATTTAACTCAACTTCTTTTTACCATTTACAAACTTAATGTTGCACAACATATATAATATTCCCACCAATTTTTTTTTTCTCTTCTAATTTGGTATTTACATCGATGAATTTAACGTTGGCTTGTCATAGGAGGGCAGCATTCCAAATATGCTCCTTTGGACGTTTTTCTGTCTTAACAACATCTAGTAAATTATTTAGGCGTAAAATATTCCTAGGAAATTGTTTTGCAACATTAGAAGAATGATTCCAATGTTAAATTCATCGATAAAAATGCTCGATTGGAAATATTCCTGGACAGAACAGTTTTTGCTGGGTTATTTCTGAGCACTTTAAGAAATAAGGGCAGCATAGGATGAAGGGGCGATAGGGGCAGCAGTAATTTTTCGTCAAAGGCCCAAGATGGGTTAAAAATTTGAATTAACTATTTATTTATATCAATTAAAATTTTAATTAAAATATTAAACTGATTTTAAAAACGATAAATTTTTTTTATATGGATACCTAAAAAAAAAAACGAAAATTTGTAAACCAATTTTTTTTACTTTAATTTAATTGTTTTTAACAAAAGTTTTGATTGATTGTATGAAATTCAACTGAACTTTTAATTGAATAAACAACTATTTTAATTAATATTGTAGAGTTTTCTATAAAATGAATTTATTTGACTACACTCGTAGAAATAAACCTGCAAAAATAGTATAAAAGCTACTAAGAATTAGTTAGAAATTACGTTGCAGAAAAAACTGTTAAAATTAGCAGATTTATTTTGCTAAATACTAGTAAGATAAGATCAGCAAAAACTGTTACATTTACAAAATTTTAGTTTATTAGAGTTGAATTTTAATTTGTCGAAAATAGCAAATTTACTCGGCTAAGATCAGCAAACACTTTTGCTAACTATTTGTAGACAAAAAACGGCAAACAAAAAGTGTCTTCAAAATTTTTATATAGTAAATTGTGCTAAAATGATTAGAAATGTTTTGCTAACAAATTTTAGACTGCTGATATCAGAAGGTCAAAGTTTCCTTCGAAAAAAAAAAACTAAAAATTTAAAATTTTGTTGCTGCTCATTTTAGCAGATTAATTTTTACTAAAGCTTAGCTCAAATATAACTTTGTAGATTCAACAGATTTATTTGTGCAATTTTTATTTTACTAAGATTTAGCAAAAAAAATTCTGCTAATTTTAGTAGTTATTCCTGCAACGCCAATTTCGAACTAATTTTAAATAATCAATTTGTTTATATTTAGTTTTCGAAAGTCTCTGTTTTTTTAGCGAAAAGTCCTCAGATTCTTTGTAATAAAACACAACCGATTTTGAAGACTAAATTCACAGATTTTTTCTTAATTTAATGTTGTGGCATCTTTCTGAGTGCTTTAAACTTTCTTTTTATTCTTATATTTCTAATATCCTAAAACAAATCTAATTTTGCGTTTTCTCAAAACTAAACCCATTATTTTATATTTTAATCAAAAATGAGAAAAAAGAAATTGTATTTGTAATCATAATATTTTATCCTGTTAAAACATAATTTGTCAAACTTTAAATGTTTTACTATTTCAAACTTTATTTTCTTTACACATACGAGTACATAAATGATGAGTAAGAGAAAGAAGATAAAATGCCATGATTTACTAAATACAAAATATAAATGTGTAAAATTTACTAACACAAATAACCCAGCAAAAATATAAACATGGGTAAAAGCGCTATTTTAAATTCTTCACTACTAAATAGCTTATAAAAATGCACTAAAGCACACAGAGACAATTTTAGTGGACAAAAAATAATGAAAATGTTCACTAAACTAAAGCCTTTCTTCACAAAGTGAACGAATTTTATTTTTAAATTTATGAAAAGCTTCATACTTTTTATGAAACTAGTTTTATGAATGAAACTTTTAATAAAAAAACGACAATTTTCATAATACTCATGAAATTCATTAATATAATGCATATAATTATTTGAGTGTAAGGCTAAAAGTATTCAACATCTTTATTTGATAACATATTTCAGATGTGTGACTTACATTTTGTTTGATATATACTACTGACGAGGGCGGTCCCAAAATTAGCCGACCTGACGTATAGATGGCGGCAGTAGCTTAAAATAAATTATTTAGTTGAAAAGTGGCAGCCTTATAAAACATATGTTTTAAGTTTCAAGGCGCCACGTTGTTTATCATTTTTTTGGAGCCATCAAACACAAACGAGCTCAGTGAATTTTTTAACATGGACAACATTTGTCACCGTTATGTAATTCAATACTTTCATTTGAATGGTCTCAGTCCGACCAATATAAAATCCGAGCTATATAATGGGTACAAAAGTTTAAACGAGGTCGTACGACCTGTCAACACGAAGACCGTAGTGGTCGACCCAATTGAGGTGTCTGCGCCAGAGACGGTTAAGAAAATCCACAAAATGGTATTGGATGATCGTCGGCTGAAGGTGCGTGAGCTAACTGAAATGATGGACATTTTAAAAAGAGCTATACATCGCATATTGACCGAAAATTTGGATATGAAATTTTGGATATGGTAAAAGATTTGCCAACAATGAAGAGGTGGAGTGTGCGCTTGGTGGCTATTTTAATAAGCTAGACAGTTCGCAGCTATTGAATATCGCTGGGAAAAGTGTGTCGAGCTAAAAGGAGATTATGTTGAGAAATAAAGTAAAAAATTTCCCAAATTTCTTGTTTTTTCTTATGTACTGAAATATGTAAAATACTACAAGACACACTTTGCCTTACAAAAATGCTTTACGTTAGCGAAATGCCAATTTAATTCAATACCTACTACCCACTGCCATGCCAAAATTGTGTGCTGGGATTTATATTCTAACAATATCAGTAAAAAAGTTGCAGAAGTCGAACCAAAAACTATTTCTCAACATTAAAAAAAACGGGTAAAAAAAAACAAAAAAGTTCTATTCGACTTGATAGGTTTGAAAATTCAATGTAGTGGAGTGTAAAGTTTTTGGCAGACACTAAAGTAGAAAGTAATTGTCAGTCAGTTTAAGAGTTAGTTGAACTGAATGGTATTAACACTATTGCCACTAACACAACTATCACTAAAACTACTTATACCACTACACACAACATATATGATGACTGTTTAAAAAAATGCATTCCAGTAAAGTGTGAGTAAGTGAGCGAGTGAGCGAACAAGAACGGAAGCGGAAGTGTTGTTGGAAAATTGTACGTAACAAATGAATGCTTAGTTAGTTGATAAATATGTATGTGTGTGGGTGTGTTTTAGTGTGTGTAACTGCATACAAAATATTTGTTTACATAGCGAAAAAAAAAAGTTTTATTATCCAAAATGTTTATGTGTGAGTAAGATGAATATGTGTGTATTTGGCGCCATAGACGTGTAATATGAAAAAAACAGAGTTTTTTTCTAGATATAAAACACCCTCAACTTACTTACCCATACAATTTATATTTTGTTTTACAGTGTAACTTGTCTACGACAAACTTGGTTAGGGCAAATTTTCGGTTATAACCGAATAACTTTCAGACAACGACTATTTGACAACAGTTTTTTTACACACAAAAAACTAAAATCTAGTTTCAATCAAAATATTTGTTAATTCAGTTAAAAGTTTAACTGAATTCGTTACTATTAAGGAAAGTGTAGTTTCACTTAAAAAAAGGCAGAAATATACAATCGGCACAATACTGGCGAAGCGTCGGTGACAATCGGTTATGCGTTAGCTGAATGTATGATTAACCATATTGACAGTATTGTCCTGTTTGGACATTGATAACAGCGGCAAACCTTTGATTGGGGGCGATTTTGCCACAGTTTGCATTACGTTGGAAAATCAAAAATATTCGTGCTTTCGAAAAGCTTAAATTCAGTTAATTTTGTGAAATGTCTATAAAACAAGCACTTTTAATATTAGTAAAAACTGTACTGGCAAATAGTTTTGATAGTGTTACAGCAAAACATATGCTTTGCAAACAAAATAGTGTTTTAATAGTACAATATTAGTAGAAACTTTGGAAATTTCTAACACACTGCATTTTACAAAAATAACACTAGTTTCGACTACTATTTTCAATGGTTGTCTAAATATACAACTCCTTTTTGCAATGAGAAAAAGGCAACAAAAAATTACCTAAGATGTGTATCCTTGTCTTTCGCTATAGTCTGTCTACCTGAACGTATATTTGTTTGCAATTTGATCACACTACATTAATAATCACTTTACAGATTTAGTTTACAAACCACATTTAATGTTTATTAAATTTAAATATTTTATTTTATCATTAATATAATGAATAGACAATTAGTTTGACAAGCCGGTGACAACACAACATTAATACTAAATTAATTTATATAACAAAAACAAAATTATCTTTTAACTACTACTTTCAATGTTTGTCTTAATATACAAACCCTTTTTGCAATAAGAAAAAGGAAACAAAAAAATTACCTGAGGTGTGTGTAATTGTTTTTCGCTGTTGTCTGTCTACCTGAACGAATATTTGTTTGCAATCTGACCACACTACATTAATAATCACTTTAAAGATTAGTTTACAAATCCACATTTAATGTTTATTAAATTTAAATATTTTATTTTATCTTAAATTTAATGAAAAGATAATTGGTTTGATAAGCCGGTGACAATACAACATTAAAATTTTTTTAATCCACATGTATATTATCATTGTTAGCGTCCTTCTGTATGAAAAACAGTAGCAAAGATCTTCTTGTACTCTTTTGTATCATTTTTCTCGTCTCTCTACATCTTGACATGCAGCGACATCTACTTGATTCTGCGTATGTCTTTCCATTTGGTTGAAGTCGTGTACTTATCATCACAATTTTTTTTTAACAAAATAAATTAGTAAAACATTAGTCAAATATTATTAAAACATTAGTTCAAAACAATTAAGTGCTGAATAAGTATATCGAAAATTTTAGCTGGAAACACAATTTCAGCAAAAAAAATGCTGAGAAATAGTATACTTGATTTACAAGACGTGTTACTAACTTTTCTACCAACTTATTTTTTTGTGTGGATATAAAACAAAAAACTAATAAAACTGTTATTTAGTTTCAGTTAGGATTTAAATCATATCTATTAAAAATTTAATTGAATATTGTTTTTAATTTCAAACTAATTTTAAATAGACACTATTAAAACTGTAAAAAAATCTTCAAAAATTGTCCAAAAATTTAGAAAAATTCTAAAAAAATCGCAAAACTAAAAAAAATGTATATAATTTAAAAACAATTGCTGAAATTAAAAAGAAAAAAAAAGCAAAGCTATAATTGGGAAAAATAGCCAAAAATGAAAAGTCGCTAGTATTTTTAAAATAGCTAAAACTTAAAAAAATATAGAAATTTAAAACAAAAAATCACAGAAAATAGGAGAAACATTTTTAAAAATTTAAATAAACACAAAATTGAAAAAATAGCTGAATTTGAAAAAAATCGCCAAAAATTTGAAAAATTATGCTAAATTTAAATAAAAATCGCTAAAATTAAATTACATCAATAAAATTTAAACGTCCATATCTTGAAAACATTTTTAATTTTTAGCATTTTTTATTTATTTTTACGGCCTTTTTTAAATTTTGGTTATTGTTTTAAGTTTTCCGCTTTTTTTTTTATTATTTAATTTTTATAATTGGAGATTTTTCATTTTAATCAATTTTTTTTTTAATTTTCGCAATTTTTTTTTATTTTTTTGTGATATTTGAATTTTTTAAATTTTTTGTTACGAAATTAATTTTTTCCCAGTTAGAAAAGCATTACCATATAAATGGTTATATAAGTTCATATTTGGTAATGGAAAGTACTTAGGATGTTCATTACAAATCTCATTACTTTTACATGGTGATGAAAAATCAGTAGTTATATATCAATGGTAGAAGGGGGAGGTTTCGTCAAGGGGTCACATATGGTACCCCCGTTTTTCACTGTATTTAAAAGAGTTATTAAAATGTTTCTTTCCATAATTTGTGCAGATATTAATCATCTTTCATGTCACCAAATTTTACACTTTTACCCGAATTTGTTAATATTTTTTTCGGAAAAGTGTAAAAAAAATAATAAAATTATGCGATCTCGTACGCCAGACCATCAGGTGGGGTAGGTTCGGCAGCAAAAATTGGTAGTACTTTATAAGACATATGCGTAATATTAATTCGTTACATAATTATATGTATGGCACGGATTAGGCGTAATTTACTTTCTTGAAATTCGTAGAAAATAAATGTTTTTTGCTAAAATTTCAGCAATTGATGTGTACTTTGGAAATCTTAAAAAAATGAGAATAAGGAATAAAGATAATTTATGTTTTAAACATAAACATTAATGTTAAGATGTATAAAATTTTAGTTAAAAAATAATTTTTCCAAAAAAAAAAAATTTTTGGTTGAGCTTTAATTTTAAATTTGAATGCTCCCTTACTTACTGGAGTTAAAAAAATAATGACTATAAAAATAGATTTTCAAAAAAGATTGTTACTTTATATTTAAAATAATGATAGAAATAAGTTCGTATGGGTAACGCATTATTTTTTGTATTGAAATAATGGCAAAAATAACTACTTATTTGTAAGTCATTATTATTCATATTAAAGTAATGCAGATTGCAAGCTGGTGTGTTTACTTGTAGTCCAAAAATATTGATATGTCATTGCAGTTTCTATACTGGGTTTGCCTATGAAGAACTTCACTTAACCCTCTAACTGGCAAACGATGTTTTGCAACGAAATTCATACCATGTGCTCCACTCCAAAAACAAATAATAAGCTCTTTAACAACATTGTTTATCGTTGCCTAATTGAGGCTATATGAAACAAAATATTTTAGGGTGTATTTTGGAAACTAAATCATATAAAAGAGAAGTTTTGGACAAAAATTATTTCTCTTACCAAGATATAACCACACTCGAAAAACTATTTTTTGTCTGCTCCTATTTAAGAAGATATCGAGATTTTCGCTTTTTCGAAAAAGCGAAATTAGGCGTAAATGTATCAAAACTTCAATTTATATTGTTCAAACTTCAACGCTACTACTTGTTTTCTTTCTACTTAATGTTTTCTTTCTGCAAAATTTCATAAAAATCTGTCTATTAGTTTATAAGTTAGGACGATGTCCTTTAGAGGAATGCTGATAAAATCCTGTGAGTCCTTGGATTAAAGTAAGGACTTATTATTAAAGATAAAGCTTCAATCTTTCAATTTTATTATAAAGAGTTTTTAGTCAACTTAAATTGGGTTTGTAGATTTTTCAAAACTATTTTTTTTTTTTTTTTAATAAGTAGTTTTTGAAATTTTGATTTTGAAGCTTTCTCGCTTCCAAGCCGTGAACGGCACACGAAAAATTTATTCGCAAAATATTTAGCTAATTTAGTTTTCTATCGAATTATATTAATTTCTAAGTATAAAACGCTCATTTGACGCATTTGTAATAAATTTTAAGAAGACTGCCCTGAGGCAGCCTTTCCCGTTATAGGGTTAAAGTATACGATCTAGTGCCCGTCCGGTCCCATGAGCATCCCCTTTAGCGCACTATTCCTTTTTAAAGACATTACTTTTAAACTGCTAATATTTTTATAAAGGAAATGGATAAGTAAGTGGTTAAAAAACATTAAAATATTTCAACATCTTAAGTAAAATCGAAAAAAAAATTATGGAAAGTTGTTACCCAGAATTGACGAATAATAATTTTATATTTTGTGATGTTGATGACAAAATGTCAAAATGTATTTTTCTGCTAAAAATCATCACTTCATCGATTATATATGATTTTTGAAAATCTGACCGATCGGACCATGCATACATACATGATATATATTTTATATCGTCTATAGAAGAGCTAACTGGACCTGTTGTCATGTCCAAGTTCAATTCTATTACATGTCACTAAATCCCGTCCTAAACAAGAGGCATTATGTTTACGATATTAATAAATTTTTGCATAAAATCAACGAAATTGTGTAGAATTTTTTTTAAAAACATTATCATTATTAATTTTTACATTATTTTTATTATTATCAATAAATTTTTAGTTCATTTTGTAAAAAAAAAACTTTTATTAGTTTACTGAAAAATTTAATTTTTTTTCGTCCAATAAAATGTTCTCTGTGTAGGATAACAATTCCATGTTAAACTGACAGTTCAATGGGCCGATTAGTTTACAAATGTGCATAATTTTTCCGGTTGATTCGCCTAACCAACAGTTTTTTAACCCATTATTGCCCAGACGTTTTTTTTTAATTTTGAGACAAAATTTTTGTACACTCTCACTTTTGTCCAGAGCATGCTAAATTGTAACAACTCTGTTGGCAACTTAAGTTGTCAATGGGCATTAATGGGTTAACATGATTTTGTATTAGTATTTTTATAAATTTTTAAATTAGTTGCTAAAGATAGTTTTATGAAAAAATTAACACAAAAAAATGTATTATTTATTTTTCTGCATCCACTTTATTAGTCTTATCCAAGTGTTACTGTATTTAATTTCCAAGTAGCATACATTTAAGCAAAACGTTAACACATGTCAAACAGCTGCCAGCGTTTTACACACAAACATGAATACTTTTACATTTTCACTATGGGCTATCTTCCTCTAAATCAAGAAAATCATAATGTGCAGTAGTAAAAACATTGGGAAACATTTTCTCAATTTCTAAAGAAACATTTTCTCAATTTCTAAAGAAACATTTTCTCAATTTCTAAAAAAAAATTCAGAGTAAAGCGAATTTTAGTTTCAACAACCAAAATATTCATAAATCACAATTGATTATAGTTGTGCTAACAGAATTTATGGGTTGCAGCAATCAAAATTTAAAATCAATTCTGTTGACGCTTAACATTTCTGTGTGTGGTACGTTCCTGGAAATTGCGTTTAGATGTAGACTTGGGTGTAATCGCTAAACGGTCATGACTTCGTATTGTTACGTTTGTAATGTAAGAAGAGCGCAGGTTTGATTCTTACAGCAGCATGTTGTTGAAAAAATGTATCATATAGAGACAATCTGACAATTATAAGACACAAATAATAATACAATTTAAATGGAAAATCACTGATGACGCCTGTCCATAAAAAGGCAGAAACTAATCTAGTCTGATTTAAAAATTAATAGTGTTTATAATTTTTAGAGAAAAACGATTATTCTTCTTCTTAACCTCAACATTTCTTAAAATAGAATCATTTAATACTAAAAATGTTAGAATTACGTGTTACTGAGATTCTTATTATTATCTAAATACAAAAACAATAAATTTTTAACCCATTAAATTGATCCCTGCATTTCATACACATATGTATGGGAAAATATTTTCGCCTCTAGTATTAACATTTATTGTGAACATACTCTAAAGTAGGCTTTTTGTTTTCCCTGAGGTATTGTATTTATGTCACCCTATGTTGTAACACAGTGACTCTTTATACCACAATCTAAAATTTCATTTCATTCTATATAATCCCAGTTAATTTTAATTGAAATTTGAATTAAATTATACTTTAAAAGTTTTTCTTACACCTATTATAGCGAAATTCTTTACGACATAGTGTAACAGGGTGTCGCTTAATATTACAATCAAGAAATCCTGGTAATTTTTTACAACGCGTGTAATAGATTTCTTATTAATGTAATCGTAAGCCTTAACAGAGTGACTCTTAATACCACATTCTGATAATGTAATCCCTTTTATATAATCTCTGCAAATATTATGTAAACTGCTTTTCATTTTAATAAATTAAATTCTCCTAAAAGAGATAGATAACTTTGTCTTTTATACATATCTATTATCTTTGTCACTGTACGTTTTGACAGGGAGAGTCTACATATCTATTGTGAACGCTTCCCCATCTTCTCTTATATATTATAAAAAAAAATTACTAGTCAAAGAAATTATTACAATTATTACACAGATAAAATTTTAGTAGACGAAAAATAATGAACATTTTCATATATCTTATTTTCACAAAGTGAACGAAAAAATTTCTTAAAATTAATGAAAAACGTTGTGATTTTTATGAAAATAGTTTTCTAATGAAACGTGACTGTACCTTTTAATAAATAAAATGTATTTTGCATAAAATTTAAAGTGAATGAAACTTTGAATTAATATACAATATCATTGTTGTAATGTACTTTTCATTAAATATTATGAAAAATTACATTAGTTTAATGAAAAGTTTAAATGGACGAGTCTACTATAAGTTCATTGCACCGAGGACCTACTGGATTTAGAAATCCTAAAATCGTAAATATAATGATTGCTGCTTGGAAACTAAAACTTAGCCTTTCCCTCAGAGATATGGCACGAGATATTTGGAAAATGGAAATCACTTGTGGAAAGAATAAAGAAAAAGCATAATTTGAAAACATTTAAAGTCAAATAGTTCCAACTCGAGATGAAAAAGTACGAAGGCTGCAAGAATAAGGGCAAGAAAGCTTCTATTCCATAAATTTAACAACCTTTAAGGATGCATAATTATGGATGATGAAACTTATTGCAAATCGGATTATACAACTTCCAGGACAAAGATTTTATTGTATTGCAGATAAGCTGGGTAATGTAGTTGACAAGTTTAAGTACAAAAAATTTTCTAAATTTGCAAACAAAAAAAAAAAAAAAAATCATTGCATGGCATGGTAAGCTATTTGTATGGTCTCCAAAGCAGTCAATGTGAAAAGGACAATAAATAGCGAATTTTATTTAAATGAATGTTTACAAAAAGCAGTTTTGCCGATGTATAAAAAGCATAATATCGCTGCACTTTTCTGGCCTGACTTCACCAGCTGGCACTATAGCAATAATGTCCTTGACTGGTACACAAAGCATAAAGAAAATGTTGTACCAGAAGAAATGAATCCGGCAAATTGAACAGAGCTGCGCCCCATTGAACGCTATTAGGCTATACACACAAAGAAATAAAGTGCCAACTGAATTGAAATGTGTATTTTAAGGATAACAACTTATAAACGCAGTTAGTACAACGATATTTACCTTAGATTTCTGAATATTTTTGGTGTTGAACTAAAATTCAGTTGAATTAACCGAACTTTGTTGTGAAAACTAGTGTTAAGTTGTGCCAACCGACTAATAATAATAAACGTATTTGAGTCGTAGAACCCAAATTTCAGTTGACAAATACCAAAATTTTTCTCTGTGTGTAGTAAAGCAGAATCTTAAAAGACACTTTCGGCCTCCGAAAGGTGTAAAAACATTTGGAATTCAATGGAAAAAAACTGTCGTAAAAGATTTGTAGAAGTGGTATCCAAAAATTAATGCGGCATTGCAGAAAAAGTCCAAAATGTCGACAAAAATAAACAACATTAAAAGTTTTAGAAATGTTGAGGTTAAGAAGAAGAATAAACGTTTTTCTCTAAAAATTATAAACATTATTAATTTTTAAATCAGACTAGACTAGTTACTGCCTTTTTATGGCAGGCTCATCAGTGATTTTCCATTTAAATTGTATTATTATTTGAGTCTTATAAGTGTCAGATTGTCTCTATATGATAAATTTTTCAACAACCTGCGGCTGTAAGAATCAAACCTGCGCTCATCTTTTTTTTTTTTTTTTTTTTTTTAAAGAGAGGCAACACTCAGGAAATACTTCCTATATTTAGTGTGTTGCTTTCTTTGGAAAGGGATAGTATAGAGATGAAAGGTGGGGAAAGATGAAGGGCTTCAGACATGGCAACACTGTAATTGCGCGAGATGATAAGTCTTAGAACAGTTGTTGCTCGCCACCTGATGGAGAGTTGGCGAACTTATTGAAGCTTTTTGGTTCATAGCCCTGATTCATTATTTTACTTCGGTGGGGTTAATTGCTATGGGAACACCGAAGGTGGACATTGCGATACGTATGAGGGATAGAAAAAACTCATACATATTAATTTGATGTTGCCGGCACCGGGGATCGAACCGCACCTTCTGTGTAAAAGTCCAACGCGCTAACCATTACACCAAAACGCCCACTTACATTACAAACGTAACAATACCAAGTCATGACCGTTTAGCGATCACACCCAAGTATGGCCTCGAAAAGTTTTATTTAATATGGAAAAATATTCATGATCTTTAACCGAACTAACCAACAACTCACATACAATTTATATAGATCAACAATAAAAATTCATTTCAATACAAATTTTTAACAGCATTTTCAAAATAACAAAAAGCATTTTGAGATACGTTAGTACCACAAAGGTTAAAAATGTTATATATTTAGTCCCACTATTAGGTCTCTTATTAAAGTTAAACATTTTTTATATTTAGTACCACGATTAGGTCTCTGATTATGGTTCAGATTTTTATATATTTAGTGCCACGATTAGGTCTTTAATTATGGTTCAGATTTTTATATATTTAGTGCCACGATTAGGTCTTTGATTATGGTTCTTGGATTTGTATATATTTAGTACCACGTTAGGTCTCTGATTAAGGGTTAGATTTTCATATATTTATTGCTACGACTAGATTTCTAATTATGGTTCAGATTTTTGTATATTTAGTGGCGCGATTAGGGCTCTGATTATGGTTCAGATTTTTATATATTTAGTACCAGGATTAAATCTCATGTTAAAGTTAAAATTTGGAAATAGCTAGTACCCAAATTAAGTCTCAAATTAAGTTTCAATATTAATTAAAATTTAATGTTATTTTTTCCGAAAAGTCAGTTCAAGCCCCATAGTTGATTAGAGCTAAAGTTAAATTTTTTAAAAACATTTTTCTAGTTTAACAAGTACATATGTCTGTATTTTATATACGTTATTTGTATGCTCGGAAAAAAAAAGATTTTTATGTGCAAAAATTGTTTTCATAGTTTTTCATTGTAACTAAATGAACAAGCTTAGCTAAAAGCGTAATTTTTTCCTTATATATTTTATATTTTGTTTTGCCGAAAAACTTTTTTTTTAGTTTTAAACTTTTTTTTCGTTGAAATATCCTGTTGTTTATATATCCACTGGGCCATAATTTCTGCCATTTCTCTGTCCTTTTTTTCTGTATATCTAAAATTGTGTGTTTTATATTTAAGGAAAATATTTAAAAACGTATTATTTTTTTAAATTTTATCAACAAAGAATGTGGATAAACGGAAACAGAATGCTCTACAAAATACTAATTAGTTCAAAATGTTTTGTATCATAATAATTTGCTTTAAAATGTTAAAAAAATTTAAATTAAAGTAGTTTTCAATTGTAGTATGGGTGTAGTATTAGTTATTAAATTTAATATTAATCAGTGCGCCCCGGTAGGCTAGTTGGTAGCGTGCTGGCTTATCAGTGCGGGGGTCGTGGGTTCGATTCCCACCAGAGGCACTGGTCTGTTTTCGCTACAAAAGCGAAATCCATAGTAGCTAGTGCTCGGTTAGAGTAATAATATATAATTTGTAATTATATGATTATTAATTAATAAAAAAAAAAAAAAAAAAAAAATTTTAATCATACGCATCTAAATACTAAATACTTGTTCATAAACTGGAAGGAAGAACAATATTGTTAAATCTGCTTACAAGGGAAGTATTCTGGCGCGAACCTGCAGATTTTATAGAACTTTCGATATGTTCTAGAGTAGTTAAAAATCTCACGTTTAATGGCTTAAAAGCGGCGTGAAAACTGAACATGTTTTTGTACAAAAAACAACGAAATTATATGAAGAAATATAATTATATTTATGTATAAATTTTCTTATACGTAATGAAAAAGTTTCATTAAAAACTGGTTTCATTAAAAACATGAACATTTTTAACAAAATTTTCCGTTATTTTGTGAAGAAAAGTTTAATTGGGTTACTAAACATTTTTTTTTAGTTTTGTTCAACAAAATTCTCGGTGTGCGGCAAAATGATTTTTGAACCGATTTAGTTCGACTATGAAAGTCAAATTTAATGAAAAAGACGCAACCTATATAGCACACTGAATGACAAACTTTTTTCGATTTTGCCGAAGGTTCGGTAGCCAAAGAGTGAATTCATTGGACTTTTACTTAAATTTGAATCTCAAAATCGCATTCGATCGGCCCAACAAAATGTTTGCATTAGCAAATTAATTTTGTTATATATTTTCTTACCGAACTAATCGGTCAGGCAATAATGTACTCTGGAGCTAAAATTTGGCAGCCATTTTGTTCAACTTTCTTTATAAAAAAACAATATATATGTAGTATATGTGCAATGCAAATGTTAAAGTCCGAGTACACTCAGGAAAAAAGTGTCATCATATTTAAGGAAAAGTTTCATTGATGAAAATCTTTGATGCATTACCATATATATGATCACAGCACAAAATACCAACTTCTGGTCGCGGTGCATAGTGCCACTCTAATCTAAATATATATGATCAAACTTTCCATAAATATTTATGAAACATGTTGCATAACTTCTTTATCATTTCATAGATAAATGTCATCAATATTTTTTTTTTTTTCATAAAAATTACCCATATCTCGAAAACCGAAAGAAAAACTATAATTTTTTTTAGTCTTGCGGAGTATAACATACTTCAGTAACAAAGGTGAGCTAGGTTCGGATGAAACTTCGAATTGTATCACGTTAACAATATTTTTATATAACAATTTCATAAATATTTATGAAGCGTTTTGTAATTAAGATAAAGCTTTGAGTGTACGCCATATAAATATTATTTTTCCTCTAGAATAGTTCTTAACTCGTTTTTTCCCCCTAACCTGTTGATTATATTACGATGTATGACTAGAAAACTGCGAAAATCCATACAACAATAAATGTGGCTTCCCAGGGGAAAAAGTTCATATATGATCATATATTGTCAAATATGCTTTCATGTATGAACATATATGGATCCATTTATGGGCATATATGTACATTATGTAATGTATGGGATCATATATGGGTAAATACATGCAAAGGAAAAGTTCATATATGGATATATATGGTAATATATTGCATATATTGATTTATATATTGCTTCATATATACCAGATATCTCCATATATGAATTCATATATTATTTCATATATGGGACAATTTTTTTATTTTAAACCAATTCTCGCCGCTGTACTAATTCATGACAAAAATAAAAGAAAATAAATTTTAAAGTTTCCATATTTTATAAAGACGATAGTACAGAATGAGTTAATAAGATAAACGTTTTTTATGATTTTTATTTTAACTATAATATTGATTCTAATTTAGCTGTTTACGCAGTTTTTTTGTAACTTATGTTTCAGTATATCTTAAACTTTTAATACTGCTTCACCTACATTTATTTTACTATTTATTTGCATAAAATTCATGAAACATGTTTTGGTTCATCTGAGATATCTCACTTGAATCTAAAGAAATATCAATAGCATTTCATGTGCTTAATTCTGAATCGGTAGTACCTAACATAACTAACCATCCCGCTTTTGGCGGTACTATCTCGATTTTCAATATAATTTTTTCTCAATAGAATTTTTACAAAAAATAAAATGATTTAAAAACGTTCAACATATAAATTTTTGAGCTTATATGAATACGTATGAACTTATCAGTAACATGTTCTTAGAAGTATAATAGAAACATTTTCTTTTAATAAAATGGCAATATTTTTGATAAAAACTTAAAAAATGGCCTTTTTATACGATATAGGAAAAGTAATAATATATGACCATATATGAGCATTCATATATCACCATATATGTCCATATACCCTCAAATTTCGAATCCGAGCATATATGAATGCATATATGAACTCATATATGTGGCCATATATGACAATATATGAACATTTTCACCTGGGTTATCAAGCTTCTATTATTTTTATACCCTCCACTATTTGTGATCAGGCTATATATAAATTTGTCATTTCGTTTGTAACGCATCGAAATATAGGTGTAAGACCCCTTAAAGTGTATTGAATTATTGAATTTTAAGATGATTTAACGATGCCCGTCTGTCTGTCAGCTGTAATGGCGCGAAAACTCAATATACATTGCTCATTTTTGCCTAGATTGATGTAAAATGTTTGGCATTGAAAATGAGCAAAATCGTGCCAGTGGTTCTAAAGTTATGAGTGAAAATGTGAAATTAGCTGATTTTTTTGCTAAATATTACTAAGATAAGAATAGCAAAAATAAATCTGTTGAAGGTACTGCTAAATTTTCCATACAAATTGGTGTACAGTAAGTAGTAGAATTTCAAAGTAGCATCTGGTGTATAAAATATATCGTCATATTTTTCCACCGGACGCTAAGAGGTGAATAATATTTAACATGAAATTTTTATTTCACCTCGAAATATTTTTTTCGCCACAATTTTTTTTTTACCACAAAAACAGTTTTACCTCAAAAATATAATTTTACCAAAAACAATTTTTTTTAAATCCAAAAGAGTTTTTCACTTGAAAAAAAAACTGTTTCGCCTTTGTAGTGTTTTTTTCTATTATTATACCCTGCAAACATTGTTATTCCGTTTCTAATGTGTCGAAATATCGGTCTTAGACCCCATAGAGTATTATATATTATTGATTCTTATTCAATTTTAAGAATTTAGCGATGACCGTCTGTTTGTTGAAATGGCTATCACGGTGCGAAAACACAATAGGGACTGCTTATTTTTCCTAGATTAAAAGACATTTTCGTAAAAAGTTTAAAAGTTATGAGTACAAAATATTTTTTCACCAGATGCTTAGACATGAATTATATTGGAATTTCACCTCAAATTTTTTTTTCACCAATATTTCTTTTTCACCGCGAAAATAGTTGTTCACCAAAAAAATGTTTTTTTACCACGCAATTTCTTGTTTTACATCCGAAAAGTTTTTCACCGCAACAATTTTTATCAACTTTTTTTTCACCTCAATTTCGTTTTCATAATTTGTTTTCTGTTTCATTTGTAACCCAGTAAAAAACGCTGCTTACATGCAAGCAGGTTTGTAAGGGAGTAAGCCAAAAAGAATCCCTTAAAAGTCTGCTTACATATCCCATTATTTTTATATGGCGAATTACCACTTGGAAGCATTACTTTTGGGCAAAATAAACGCTGATTTTTTAATAATTTTTGGTTAAAATTTTTGACACATAATATAATTATTTTATTTTTTTACCTCTCCTCGTGCTAGCTCTTCAGAAACAGTTAAATGACTAATTATATTTTATTACATACTCGAAAACAACAAACACAATCGGGAATCGCTCGGGAAAATTGTTACAGATCGTTTTTAATACACGATATGAAACTTTCTGCATTACAAACTGCATCCTTGCAAGGGCTTAGTGTAAGCTACTTACAACCTGCATCATTGTAAGGGAAAACTAAGTAAACTCAAAATTTTTGTTTGTTTTATTTTTATACGAAAATTATTCGTTTCTTTTGCTGCTTCTCAGTGTTATGTAATAGTAAGCACTTACATCAGCGCATTTGTTTATCCTGCTTCTAAAAACACGAAAAATTTTAACTGGGAACATATCCAAGTAAAAAAAACTTTTTAATTTTTTTTTTATTTTGCAAATACATCAATAGTTTAGTTTAGAATGAAATTTGATCTTTGAACTCACATACACAATTTTTGTTGTAATCTAAACGCATTACTATTTATTTTTTGTTTATCGTCGGTAACTTTTCATGCAAAATATCTATCCTTAACAAAGTTTTATTTAGCAGAGTTGAATGAAAAATATATATTTATGATAATTATAGCAAACATGTTGAAATTTATTTGAAAGAGCCAAGCACGAAATAAACCGAGAAAACAAATTCATTTCATGGAACTTCTACCACAGACTTGTTAACCTTTATTTTTTTGTAATAAAAAAACATCTTTTGGCCTTTAAAAGAAAATACTGGTAAAACAGAAGAAGTGCATAAAAAAGTTAACAAACACAACAAACAACAAGAATGAACTATAAAATACCGCAATGCAATTATTTTAATTTGCAGAATTTTGTTTTTAATAATTTTGCCAAGAAAAAAAATCATATAGAAAAAGGAGCGGCAGCCTACACACGGTTAGTTTTAATTTTACCTTTAACATTTCCTGATGCCTTTTTAGATTTGCATTTTTTTTTTATACATTTTTGTTAGAAAAGGAATGGCGATTTTTTTGTTGCAATTAAAAAAAAAATCATTAAAGTCAGCAACATTTTTGCTGGGAGGATCCTTGCAGAAAATTTACTAACATCAGTAAAAAATTTCAGCAAAATTGTTGCTGCATTTACAATTTTTTTTTGCTGACATTAGCAACTTTTCTGCAAGGATCCTCCCAGAAAAAATGTGGCTGACTTTACTGAATTTTTTTTGTTGATATAAAAACAAAGACTCATAATAAGAAATTTTTGCAGAAAAGATAACTTCTGAAGGTTTCCTGTTAAGGAGTTTTAAACATGCAATATAAATAAGTGTTTGGTATCGTTTGAAGGGAAATTAAATGTAAATTACGACATTTTTTTAAAAAATGTTATTGAGCACTCTTGGTAGAACAAAAACTTTGGTAAACAAACTGGACCTGAGTCAGACCAAATTCGGAATATCACATTTTCAAATGGGAATATCTCGTGAACTATTAGAGATAACCCACACATATACGCACGTTTTTTGTTAGTCTCTACTAGCAGATTACAAATATGTTAATTTTTTAAAAATCGTCTTGTAAACAAAAAAAAAAAAAAAAATTGGCTAGCACTCAAAATTTTATAAGCAAAAAGTTTCATATTTTGGGTGGACATTAGGGTTGTCTTTCGTTGTATGTGCGAAAAATAAAAAAGAGATTTTGACTGTAAATTATTTTAAATTATTTTTAAATTATTTTATATTTTTAAATTATTTTATATTTTTTTAATTTTTAAATTATTTTATATTTTTTTAATTTTGAAGAAAAAAAATTTGTAATTTTTTTTAAATTATGCCCATTTTTCCAGGGGGCCCGATTTTCAAGGGTGATGCGGGACATCTTCCCGTTATGCTAGAATTCTAATTTTTTGCATGGTGAATTTTTGAACCCAAACAAATATTTTAAGAGGGGGGCAGCCCCAAAAATCGCAAGTTGAAAAATAAGGACCACCCTAGTGGACATATTGCCGGGCCGAGGTTACAAATTGAAAATTAAGCTCGATAAGTAAGATAAGTATAAGTAAGAAATTGCCGAATTATTTACAGGTTCTTTTACCACCGGTTACATGGAGCCGGTTCTAGAACAGGTTCCTGGGAGTCGAAATGTAAGGTGTCACTGTCCCAGAAACAGTTCTATAACTGGTTCTAGAACCGGTTCTAAAGCAACCTCTTCTTGTTTGGAGGTAAAAAACCTATTGCAAATAGGACAAACTCCATATAAAAAGAACCAGTTGCAGAACAGAAATTAGAACCTGTTATAATACAGTATAAGTTGTTCTGCAACCAGTTATTTGGATTTTACTATTTTACTGGCTAATTACAAATTATGTACTATTACCCTAACCGAGCAGAAAACAGACCAGTGCCTCTGGTGGGAATCGAACCCTAGACCCCCGCACTGAAAAGCCAGCACGCTACCAACTAGCATATCGGGGCGCACGAAGCTAAAGCGTGAATTAGCCAAGCGTAAACGTATCTCGGTGTACGAAATTTTATAAGTAAAATTAGAATAGAAGATATTTTGTGTATCCAGATGTTACTACAGGAATAAATCTCAAAAAAAAAGTTAATTTTAATACAATTTGCTTTCAAAAATATAAAAAAATGAGTACAATTATTTTAACGTTGTCTTTTGAAAAAAATTGGAATGCTTGAACTTTGTTATTTTTAATAAAATATATAACGACTTTAATACAAATACTTCGGTTTGCACTCGAAATTAAAGAATTTGTTCTGAAAATGAACTCAGTTTCTTTAAATACACTGAGTTCGACTAAAATTTGGCCGAAGGCCGATCTCCGAAGCCGAACACTCGGTTGGACACTGGAACTTGCACTGACTCTAGTCCGTTGAAATGTTTTATTAAGTAAATCTTAGCTTTAAAATTGTCATATCAGTCGGTAATGATGTGTTCGTGGTATGCATCGACTGTTATAATAAAATGGTAGTGTTTGATAACCATGACTATAAGATATCTTAATGAATTAATCTTTCTTAAATTTACATACTAACGACTTTTATACTTATGTTTTTTTCTATTTAGCTGCACACTTTGAAAAAAAAAGGTAATGGGAATTATAAACAAGTTTGATATAATTTTTATTAAAAATAAAAATTATGCTTTTTCGACCTTTAATTGTGCAATGAAAATGAAAATTATTCAATTATTATTTATTTTTGAACAATGGTGATAATCTTTAACTTCGAATTCATATATTAATTAGTTCTCATGTAGTGAGAAAACTACTTTATATGAATGTTGATGTTTTGCATGGGATTGTTACTTCTTTCAAAACGTCTTCTGATGATGGGAACCTAGAAAATTCCCGAAATAGATCTATCAACACATTCCTGAAAGTGGTCAATTGATAAATTTGAAAACGAAAACTCAATAGATTATTTGTTAGGACAATATCCTAATAAAGAAATATAGAGTATGCCCTCGAAGTTGAATTATTTTCATTTTCATTGCACAATTAAAGGTCGAAAAAACATAAGTTTTATTTTTAATAAAAATTATATCAAACTTGTATAAAAGACTTGTATAAAAGACGGTCTAGTTTTGTTTATAAAAAAAAACAAAAAATAAAAAGGAGAAAGAAACAAAAAAACGTGTATTGAATATCCACCAAATGTGGACCTTGCACATTACAAACAAGTTTTCAATTTATTTTTGATCAATTTTTATAATCTTTAACTTTGAGGTCATATATTAGTTATTATTTAGTGGGATAACTAGGTTATATGAATGTTTGATGTTTGCCTGGGATTGTCACTTCTTTCAAAACGTGTTCTGATGATGGGGACCTAGAAAATTCCCGAAATAGATCTATCAACACATTCCTAAAAGTGGTCAATTAATAAATTTAAAGACAAAAACTCTATAGATTATTTGTTAGGACAATATCCTAATGAAGAAATATAGAGCATGGCCTCGAACTTGGGGAATCACAAACTTAAAAAAATATTTTGTAAATAGTTCACATTTTAATTAAAACTTTTCATTGATACAAATAAATGTGAAAGGCGTGGTAGAGAAGAATGTGTGTATTTTCTAAAAATCATAACTACATTGTAAATTTTAAATTTTTTAGTCAGTGACCCTGTTTTTTTGAATTTTTGAATAATGTAATATTTGTTATGTTTTTATTTGTTCGATTGCGTCTATATGAAATTTTTCTGTGCAATATAAATAAATATTTTATTAAATTTTTTCTTTTAAATATTTAATTACAAAATTTAGTATATCAATTAAACTTTTAATTAAAATCAAAATTGTTTGCAAACAAATTTGTAATTGAACAGACAAACATTTTTTTATAACCAAACATGTTTTTAATTATGTTTTCTATCTAATATATCTATCTAAATAATTTAATTGCTTTAATTGAAATTGTAAATTTTTAAAATACAATCTAAAATTTGTAAAACTTCAATTTCTATGAATGCTTCCCTTGAGTTTAGGTTTTTCTTTTAAGTATTATTAAAGCTTAAATTGAAAATTTATATAAATACTTCTTCCTGGCAACTAAAAATATTTTACTGTTATTATTTTTCTTGTGTGTTGATTTGTAAGATGATTTTATTTTGAAAACGAAAACAAAAAAAATCTTTAAAATAACAAAGTATATATAATAGCGCTCTTGGCAGTTAGAATTTGACAAACGTTTGTTACAATTCGCTGATTTTTAAAGCGGTTAAAAAATATATATGAAAATTATTTTTAGTTACTTATTTTGTGTACCTTCACTTCTACTCAACATCTATAGTTGTCTTACAAGGAAACTACACAGTGGTGAACCCGCAGATTTAAATGAAACTTGGATATGGGCATTTCTATAGAAAGGTTAACCGTGACCGAAAAATTAAAAGTGACCGTGTAAAAACGTTTACATATAATTATACATTATTTTATATAAATACATATGACCAGTTTCAAAAATTTTAGGCACTTTGCGGTAAAATATATAAAATACTTCTGTTTGTATGCCATGGATAAAATTTTGTGTATAAATAAGCCGATATCTACTCATGCTTAATCCAATTTGAGTTTCAAGTAAATTCATAATATTAAAATTATAGTTTTTGCTTGGATTTAATTAAAGCTAACCTATGCCAAGTAAGTAAATGGATAGAATTCAAATATAAATTACTAGAATAAAACAAAGATGAATTTTTTAAATTGACATGGAATTTTATTTATTCGAAAGATAATCTTCTGGTATTATAATTTAAATATGACGTCTGGCATATGACCGCCACGGCTGGCTCGGACGTAGTCTAATCTGCAGGTCCAATTTTTGATGACTTTCCAACATTTGTGGCCGTATATTGGCAATATCGCGGCGAATGTTGTCCTCTAAGTGGTCAATCCTTTCGGGATTATTGTCGTAGACTAGCGACTTCACATATCCGCACAGAAAATAGTCCTGCGGCGTTAAATCGTACGATCTTGGAAGCCAATTCACGGGTCCGAAACGTGAAACACTGCGGTTACCAAACGTTTCCTTCAATAAATCAATTGTGACACGAGCTGTGTGACAAGATAACGCAACATCCAGATCGATAAAAAATTACAATTTTGTACCGACATATAAGAAAATATGTCATCTTTTAACACAAATTATAAAAAATGTAAAGAAAGATTGAATGTTTTGCAGATTTTTGTAAAATTAACCCTGTCCGGGATAGACATATCTCAGGAAGTAGGAGGAGCTTATGGTATCAATCTCAATTAAATTAAAATTGTTTTTTTTTTTAGTTCAGCTTTTAATATTTTAATGCCTGTTAATTATATTTAAACGATTTTTTCAATCATTAAAGTTCTTAATATACATAATTTAAAAAAGTACAATAATTAAAATACTTCTTTTTTATGGATAACAAAATATTATTTTCAAAATTTGTAATTTTCGATCTGAAATTTAATCAGCTACTTTTCCAATTTTATATTTTTCGAATTCTTCAAAAATTATGAGCTTTATCAAAATTGTTGAAAAACTAAAGAAATTTTTATAAAAATATTTTATATAATTTATCAATAACCACCAAATTAATGCTATGTATTTTAGCATAAAAAGTGCAAATTATTATATATCAACAAAAATATTTCATACAAACTATGAATTTTATTCATTAAACACATGAAACTTTCATAACGATTAGGACTTTTTTATGAAAAAATTCATTGGATTAATGAAGGAATTCATTAATACTACGCACAAATTTCTATCAGTTAAGTGCCTGACATACAATTGAGCACAATATAATTTTCAAGTGCTCGTAGATACAAGGACTATGAAGAACTAGGATGCACAGCTTAAAAATTACTAAAAATAAATAAATAAATTAATTATATCAATAATGGGTAACAAACACCACTGTGACCTCCTTTATAACTACCTTTGTGCGCGTTGGTATGTTGGGGTGTTGGCACGTTGGCACGATGAGGTGCGCGTCGCGCACCGGTCTGTGCATCCTAGTTCTTCATAGTCCTTGGTAGATATTTCATAATTTGGCAATAAATATTTCAAAACTTTTAATTTAAGGATACATTAAACATCTGAAATACAACGCCTCCTACCAAGTACATTTTGTGTAATAACATTTATTTCCCTATATCTTATATAAAGTCTAAATATGGGCCAAATCGGTTCATAAATACAACAAAAAAAAAACTATTTGTGCGGACAGCACCACCTATCAGAAATTATTATAGTTTTCCTGTTATGTATCTAATATAAATATATTCTCTATATGAGCCAAATCGGATTATAAATTAGAATTTTAAAAATATATCAACTCCAGGGTCATCTACCCGCCTAGTTTTAAATTACATTTTTTGTAACCACAGCACCCACTATTAAAATTTAAGTGTTAATATGAAATATCATTAAGTATACGCCAGGGTGGATTGTACGAGTATGAAATACAGATAGCGATTTTTAATTCAACACCACCGACTTGCCAGTTGGGATATAGAAATAATTTAAACTCGGGCTTATGTGGAATTCATAGGGCTTCCATTTAATACCATTTTTATTTCAGTAGGTCAAAATGCGTCCCTTCTAAGGTGAAAATAATGAATTTTTTTTTACACCTTACACACTCAATTAGTATCAAAAATAAATATAGCCTATAGCAATCTACAACACCATTGCTTTCAAGCGGTATATCGCTTGTGAAGATCAATTAAGCGGTTTATCCAAACAATCGGGGCAACAAAAGGTCGTAATAAAAGTGTATTTTTATTCAGTCCAATTCTCAATAACAATTCCATGAGAATTTGTTCCCTATTCCTTGTTCCCCTATTCTTAATAAAATCTGCCCGGTGATTTTTTTCCCTTTTCCCTTTTCTCTTATTCTAAACGAATTTCGAAAATATGAAATTCATCCCCCGGAAAAAAGGAGGTATTATGAATGTCAATAATAGGGAGAATTGTGATAGCATTTGTATGAATTATTCAATTATTCTCACTCTCCCTTATTATTCTTTTCCCCGCCTGTTTAGAATAGGAGGATTTTTTTCTCGAGAAAATAAAATCCGCAGGGAAAAAAATCCGAGGGAATATTCATAATCGGGCTGATTATATGAAAAGTATAGATAATTATAGGAATAAATATTTTTTTAATAACACATTTTTTATTGTATTTGCCAAGGAATGATTCTAATCTAGCATTTCCATCGATGAATTTAACATCGGCTTGTCATAGAAATGAATCACTCTTTTAATACTACAAAACAACTTCCTAGGAACATTGTTTGCCTAAATAACTTCCAAGAAGTTGTTTAGGCAGAACAACTTCCAAAGAATCATATTTGGAATAATTTCCTCCTATGACAAGTCAATGTTAAATTCAGCTATGAAAATGCCAAATTAGAAAAGAAAAATTGTTTGGTGTCTAGTTATTATTAAGTCCATATTATTTGTATTAAAGTAATGCAGAGCGTAAGCTGGTGTCATTACTGGTATTCCAAAACATTATAATATGTCATTACTATTTCTACACTGCTCTAATTTCAACCCCTAAACGTACGATTCAGCTCATACAATTTATCTCTCCGATAACATATTCTAGATTCAGTTAAATCTGCGGGTTCATCACTGTGTAGTTTCCTTGTTAGCTAGAAAAAAAATATCCGTCTGTTTTTCGTTTTCTTCATTTTCTAGCAGTCATTGTTACTATGGTATATTGTCTTCTTACCCTTCCGTTTTAATTTTTATTTTGTTCCTTTAACAGTCATAATTTTATTTATTTAAAAAGAATGTCTGTGTGGGTAGTACTTGTTAAAATTTATGATTATAAATATTATTTTATTTTTTATTTTTTTTTTTGTTTTATACCAACATAATGGTAAAGCTTTGTTTACTTACTTCTCCTTTCCCTGAAATACTCTTTCTATCCTGTTTTATTTTTTTGTTCCTTGATTTGGTGTACATTAGAGCGGCACTTTTTTGTGTGAGGAAAAACTTTTTTGAAAAATTTTAACTTATTGTTCAGATTATTGAAGCACTAGGTCTAAATGTTATTTGATGCAAATTTGAGCTATATAATTAGCTTTAACCCATGGCGCGACGCTACCAAAGTTTTCGATTTTTAAAAATTTGTCTTAAAAAAATTCTTTAATAAAAATATGTCTTGCTTCACATTATTTCTCATAAATTTTGTCATCCTGAAAACGAATATTTTGAAATTTTTGAAATAGGACTAACAGTTTTCGAGATATTGCGATTTGAATTTCACTAAAACTGGTGTCTTTTTCCTCTATTCTAGAAAACTTTTAAAAAATGGGCGTTGTGGTGTAATGGTTAGCGCGTTGGACTGTTCCCCGGTTCGATTACCGGTGACGACAACATCAATTCTATCACTTATATGTATCGCTACACCCATCTTCGGTGTTCCCATAGCACTTAACCCGACCAAAGTAAAATAATGAATCAGTGCTATGTAACAAAAAGCTTCAATAAATTCGCCAAATCTACATCAGGTGGCGAGCAACAACTGTTCTAAGACTTATCATCTCGCGCAATTACAGTGATGCCATGTTTGAAGCCCTTCATCTTTCACCACCTTTCATCTCTCCACTATCTCCTTTCCAAAGAACACAACACATTAATTAATAGGAAGACTTTCCTGAGTGTTGCTTCTCTTTAAAAAAAGAAAAAAAAAAGTATGTCTGAAACTAGAAATGATGTACAACAAAATATGTTTTTTAAAACATATTTTAATTTTTTTTCCATATATCAGAGGTTTTGTGCACAGTTCGCCAAGGGTTAAGTAATCCGATTTTTTCTTAAATTTCACAGCACAAAACTATTGGACCTATTGCTACAACAATCAAAACATTAACTAATGAAAATCGAAAGTTAAAGCAAATATTTCTTTAATTATCATGTGAATAAAATTAAAAAGCATAACAATTTTACTATGGAAATTTTTTGTTTTTCGGAATATTTGTACACCCAAAATAATAAGTTACTAGAAAAGTAAGTAAAACGTCTTGTAAATCAAGTATACTATTTTTCAGCAAAATTTTTTGTTAAAATTATGTTTTCAGCTGAAATTTCAGTTATACTAATTCAGCACTTTACTATTTGAACTGAAATTTTAATAATATTTTACTAATGTTTTACTAATTTATTTTGCTAAAAAAAAGTGTGGTGATAAGCGCATTAATAGTGTGGACCACAACCAGATCGAAAGAGACACGTAGGATAAAATAGATGTAGCGGCATGTCAAGTTGTACTAGAGACGAGGGAAATGCTACTAGAAAGTACGACTCTTGTAAGACATATAAAAAAATCAAACCACAAAATCAACCATGGAATATTTTTGTATCTGTTTTTCATACATAAAACAAAATTGTGGATTGAAACAATTTAAATTTTGTGTCGTCAACGGCTTGTGAAAGTAATTGTCTATTAATTAAATAAAATACAAAATAAAATATTTAAATTTAATAAAGATTAAATGTTTATTTGTAAACTAAATGTTTATAGCGATTATTAATGTAGTGTTGGTCAAATTGCAAACAAATATATGTTCATGTAGACAGAGTAAAGCAAAATACAAGTACACACATCTTATGTAATTTTTTATGTTTCATTTTTCTTCTCGGAAAAATTTTAAGTAATTTTTAAAAGAATCACAAAATATGTTTTATGATTTTCAGCAAATAAATTAACTAAAGTGTAATTTTTCTCCAAATTGTTTGAGTTTTTTTTAGTCAGCAAAAATTTTATTAATTTTTAGCAAGGGTTTTTTAATTGCTAATCCACTAAGTGTTAGAAAAACTTTTGCTGAATCTACTAAGTTTGTTGCTAAAAATCAGTTCGCTGGTATTCAGCAAAAGATTTTGCTGACATTAGCATTTTTTTTGTAAGCACCCTCCTGATAACAAATTTGCTGACTCAGTAAAATTGTTTTCTGACTTTACTAACTTTTGTTTGGAGTATAGGTAAATTCACAAGTTAACCTTTACTCCATATTGACATAATTATGCTCAAATGAAAAGTAGTTTTGTCTTCTTTGCTAGTGCAGAAATAAAAAAAATTATGATAAATTTTAAAAAATTTCTAGGAAAAAACTCCCATTTTAGTACATATCAAGTCGCAATAATTCGAAAACTGCTACTCCGATTTCAAAATATTTTGAATACATATTTTATTAAAGCAGTTTAAGTAAAATTTTCAAAAATCTAAAACTTTGTTCGCGGGTCGCCACATATTAATACGATCCGGGTTTTCTCAAATTCGCAGAATCTAGCTTTTTGACCTAGTTCTACAATAATCGCTACAAGAATTTATAAAACCCGAAAGTTGAAAAAAAAAATGCCGCTCTAGTGTACATATTATGTTTTTTTTTTAACTCCTTGTATATTTTGTATATTATTTTCTGTTTCTTCCTTAATAATATTCATTATTTTTGCATTAAAGAAATGGCAGTTGCTATGTTCCTGCTTGGCTGGCTGAATGTTACGAGGCTTACACCACATCCAGCCAACTCTTCCAGTTATAATTTGTTCTTTTTCAACAAGGCATTTAGTTTTGCCTCATTTGTTTTCTTCCGTTATTATTTTGCTTATTTTACACACTTTAACGAAATGCTTAAACAAAAAATTGTTTGGGATAACTTGGTTTAAGTCAATGTTTTGTTATTCTTAATGAATAAATTAAGTCATTAGCATTTTGGTGTAGTAATTTCCCTCCTTTTTTTTTGGTGAAATTGTATCCTTATCTTTAAACCACCTCCACCTTAAGCTGCGTAAAGATAAAGATGTTTTGAAATATGCATTAAATTAATTATTTTATTAGAGTTTTCTAAAGAAAATACGTTAAACGTAAATTTTTAAACATCTTAAAAGTATGCTTTAGTTTTTTGGCATCATGACGCCTAAAGGTATGATTTCTTTTCTGTTATTGTTAACCACAAGAAGATTTAATAAATAAGTTTTGGATAAAATGATTTTTCTTTTTATACACACTTTGTCATATATTTGGTTGGTTCTGTGGGATTTTTTTTTTTGGTTTCAGAATACTTTTTTCTCAGATTCCCAGGTAGAAATTGCCAACCGTACAAAAATAATAGTACTGTCGAACTATAGTGATTTTTGTGAAACTCTCCATGTTAGAAATTACCAAAATTACAACTAATATTATACTATAGAAGCACAATTTTGTATACCAAGCAAGTGTTTTGCCAGTATTACCCGCAAAATTCACTGTCCCTATTGTTTTTACCATTATTACAACAATTAGTAAGTAGCATTAACTTGTTTTAATATTTTATTGTATTAAACTGCTTCAATCAGCAATTATTTATTTAAAGACCGTACTTGGTTGCTGGTTTTAAAGGGAGTGTCTTTTATAAATATTTATCTAAATTAATTAAATTTAAGGTATTTGGAAAGAACCAAATTTTTGGAATTTCCAAAGTTATGCCAACGGTGGCAAGCATAACAGGACAATATTGTTAATTTAACATTCTCCCAAAACACATAACCGACCATCACCGACGCTTTGCCAGTTTATACCACTCATCGATTCCGTGGCAATTTTGTTGATGAAATTTGATAGAAAGATGTAATGGTGTCTCAATTAGCTTTTTCTGAAGTTTTTGTACACTGCGCTCTCTAGCGGTGGTATTCTTAATATAAATTCAAACTTTGCCGCTTTGTATGTACTTAGCGGGCTGAGATTTTATTTAAATTATAATTTTTCTTTATTGCAAATATCTATCAAACTGTAAAACACGATTTAATATATCCGATTTTCACGATTTTTTTGATTCAATTTTTATAAAAATTTAAAAAATCCCTAATTTTTCACCCGTTTTTCATTTTGAATACATATTTGGAAAGTGTTGACATCTGTTAATAACTTCAATATAAGAAAGTTTCTTAATGTTAAAGGCGATATTCTTCGTTTTTGCTAATTTTGTGAAATCCGAAACAATAGAATTAAAAATCAAATATTTTTTTTAAGCCAAAATCAAAAAATATGACTTCTGCAGAACGTTTATACTCTAAGTACTTGTAATAAGTGTTCAAGCGAAACTTCTATTAAATATTAGTCACTAGTTGTCTAGAAGACATCGAAAATCTACAAAAGAATATATGTGGCTTATCATGTTTTTACAATAAGCCCTTCAATTGTTTAAAAAAACTTTTCATAAAATTTCTTACGTTTATTATTTTTTAATATCAAACTTTATTTTTAAGGTTCCAGTTCTCAAGTGTTTTAATAAATTTCAATAAAGCCTTTTATTAATTTTGAACTTCTATGAAATTTTATCATAAATTTTATCATAATTTCTACACACACAATTTTATTATGGTATATTATAACTTTATGAAACTGTTTCTTAATTCTATGAAACTCTTCATTGTTGCAATGATTTATTAATTTTCTGAGGATTCACATTACGTCCATTAAGCAGTTAATAAGAATTGACTTTGATGAAACATGTTTCATAGTTTAAAAATTTCAATGAACAATTTTCATTAAATCTATGAAGAAATTTATTACTGAAGTTATCTCAGAGTATCTTTCATCCGAATTTGATTGAAATCTGGAGAAACCACCTTACAGAGTTTCCTTGTTAGATTGTGGGAAATGTTTTCTTTAAAAAATCTTTAAATTCTGATTATTAGTTCCTATAGAGAAACCTTAAAGTGTTTTCTGTAAACCCTAAAGTGTTTTCTGTAGAAAACCACACCGATTAAATAGGCAATTTTGTGTAAAAAAATATTGATGTTCCAATAGTTTTTTCTTTAGAAAAACTCTTAAATTTTTAGGATTTTTTTCTACAAAAAATGTAGGATCCGGTTCGAAAAAACTACCTAAAATTGGCTATAAAGAAATGGACCATTAAAAATGGCTATCTTCCTAAGCCAAGTTACTTAGGGATTCTTTCAAGCGTTGAAAGGAATGAAACACAAAATGGATCCGGTTTGAAGACCACTTAGAAATATATACGGTTCGGAAGACCATGTCAAATTGGCTATGAAAAGATGGACCATGAAGAACTGGCTATATTCCTAAGACAGTTTAATGAGAGACTCTTTCAAGGGAAATGAAACACAAAATGGCTTCTAATTCAAAGTGTTTTATAAAAAACGTTTATTGAATAGCTTCTTGCTGCATTGATTATATGAGCAATAATTGCAGCCTCTTGCTTTATGTAGTAAATTTACAAATTGCACTACATAAAACTTAAAACTACAAAACAAAAAAACACAGAAAAAAATAGTACCCTACTTTTTTCAATTAAATCGATTTGTTTAAAATTTTAAAAGCTGTCAATTAAAAATTAATTGAATCAATTAAATATTTGCTTAAATTCTTAACTTGCTTGACATTTTTTTATACTATCGCTCAAAACATATTGTTGTGTTTTTTTTTAATATTTTTGTATGTAGTTGTTTTTTGGAAATGTGTATGTATTATTAATAAATATTTTAAATTCATTTTAATTAGATTTTATTAATTCTCATTAGGCTTAATACTTTCATCAGTTAAATAATTTTATTTCAGTGCTTTAAATCAAAATATTAATTTTAAGTGTTTACTCTGGCTCAAGTAATATTTTTTACAGTTATATTAGTTTTTTGTTTTTATATACATCGAGATTATTTTTATGTTCTTTTCAATTTATAACGACCTTTCAACCTCCGTATATTTACAAAAATAAATCAAATAAAACTTATTAGCTAGGTTGATACTAGTTTTTCGATCTGGCTAAAGATCTCATCAGAACCCGATGTTTTGGAAAAGCTAGATCCTCCATAATAGGCAGAACTTTAACAAGAATCCTATTAATCATCAATTTTGCTCCATTCTTGTCTTTTTCGTAATCAAGTACGTGATTAGGGTCTTTTACTAACAATACACGTTTTATAAAAATCACTATTTTCTGCAAAGAAGAAAACAAAAAAAAATTGTTGCCAATATTCCCTACGCTTTACTATAAAGAAAAAAATAATTTCTGTGTGAATTTGTTAACATAAGTATAAATAAATATGCTAACTAAATGAGAATTATATGCCGTTTTAAATTCAATGTTATAAAAATCAAGCCATAAAAAGACATTTAGTATGGCAACAACACTTTATCCATTTTTTTTTCAGAAGATACAATGTTGATGACTTGTTAATGAAACGCGTTATTAAAGAACTATCAATTTCTAATTGAATTAGCCATTTTCGTTGTTGGCGGAATTTCAGCAATTAAAGTTATTGCATTTTTGGTTTTCGTGTTTGAAATTGGTTTTTATTTTTTTGTGTGTAGAAATGGTTTAAGGTTATGTGATCGTAGTAGAAAATTTTTATCCACAGTTGACAAGTAGTTTTTAAAAAAAATATATATTCGCCCCCCTTTTTGATGGCACACTGTCATGAAAATTCGAAAATTTAATCTAATGGGATTGATTTGGTTGCTAAAACCTCGTAAATTCTGTTGTCACAACCGAAATGGTGGTTGTGGCAACCGAATTCTTTTGTGACAACTGAATTTTGTTTTGAATTTGTTATTTAAAAATATAAAAAGGCCTAACGTTTTATATTTTTGATTGGTACATTGATGAGAAAATACTAAAATCTATTTCTCTGCTACAAATTAATTCATAGATAGTATCCCAGCAAAAAATTTCCAAAAAGGTAAGCGGGTTTGTAATCAAGCATTTTGGGCAGAACGCATTCCTTACTAGATTACCTACTCGATTCTTTTAACAGGGCGTGAGACTAAAATAATTGATTCTTTAGAATTGATTATTTTTTTTACCGAAGAACCATTTACTTTATATTTTTAAGAACTACATACATTTTTTAAATAGATCCATTGTAAAACTACGAAGTACTTACACAAAAAAAATAAATAAATAGTTCCCTAAAAAAAATAAGAAGTACTTACATTTAAAAAGTAAATTCAACTTTTAATCACGTGATTCTCCTAGGTCACTCAAATATAACGATCTAAACTCATACGGAAATAAAATCCTAAAAAGTGAAACATCGAATTGTTATGATAACATGGGTTTGTCATAATTTTGGAGCTATAAACCACGAAAATATAAATTTAAAAAAAAAGAACAATTATAACGTTAGTAATTTCAACTTCCACTCACAATTTTCTGCTCACGTGCGCTTCCCTAATTTATACCTAACCACAGTTTAACAAAATTTAGGCAACATGCAATTTCTGTTTTTAGCATTATTTCCCTGTAAATAACAATTTGTTTGAAAATATATATGAGATAAATTCTTTTTCAAAATTAGGAACTACTTCCAATAACGTCCTTTTATTAAGAAAAAGTATATGATTACTTCTTGAGTACAAAAAGTTATACATATAAGTTAATAACATTGTTATTTTCTTTTAAGTAAATAATTACTTTGATATTAAGTTCATGCTTTCTGGTTTAAATTTAAAGAATTGATTACAATACTACTTGCTTTTTTGACTCTATCGTTGGAATGAGTTTGGTATTGCAGTTACTAAATTTGGCAATGAGATATGTAAGCAAGTGTGAGCATCACCTTCTTTTTGCAATGTGTAATTTTTTTCTGGGATATAATGTTTGAATATCTGACCTATTGGACTATGAATATTTAAAATTTATTCGAAATTATTTCTAAGTTTATTTCGTTTTTACTCGAAACGCAAATATACTTGAAAAAAAATTATAATATAAAAAATAAGAATTTTTTACAAATGGACAAAAACTACGGCATTTTTCCAAAAAATAAAAGTATTATAGAGCAATTCCATATGAAAGCGATCACCTTTTGGACGACCCCTCTCCGATTTTAAAATAAATAGTCTCAATCGATTGCCCAGCAAAAAATAATGTACCTACATATTTTTTTTTTTTTTTATAGTGACTGGTTTAGTGGTGGTGTGCACCACTGTCATGTGACAAAATTGAAGAATTCTTCATAAGGGACCTCATTGAAAGTTGTTTTAAAAAAAACTACTAAAGCGATCGCAACGAGTGATAGCTCGTTGGAAAGGTATTGTCAGGCTTTTATTGAAAAATAAAATTTTCCTAATTTTTCTCAGAAATTTACCTTTTTTCCCATGAAAATTAAATTTTCCCATGAAAATTAAATTTTCCGATTTTCCACAGAAGCTCCTAAATTTTCCGGCTAATTTTATTTTTTTTGGATTCCTCATAATTTTTGCTTTAAGAATCAGCCATAAAAAAATGAGCCCCGACTCCTTGTTTGGACAGGAGAAGAGCATTTAAGAGACCACCTTGTTCTCATTGTTTTTATATTTTTTATAATTGAATTATTTTTAATTATTTAACAAGAAACAACTTTTAAAACAACTTTCAATGAGGTCCCTTATGAAGAATTCTTCAATTTTGTCACATGTCATATGGAATTGCTCTATAGTGACTGGTTTAGTGGTGGTGTGCACCACTGTCATGTGACAAAATTGAAGAATTCTTCATAAGGGACCTCATTGAAAAAAAACTACTAAAGCGATCGCAACGAGTGATAGCTCGTTGGAAAGGTATTGAATCAGGCTTTAATTGAAAAATAAAATTTTCCTAATTTTTCTTGTTAAATAATTAAAAATAATTCAATTATAAAAAATATAAAAACAATGAGAACAAGGTGGTCTCTTGAATGCTCTTCTCCTGTCCAAACAAGGAGTCGGGGCTCATTTTTTTATTGCTGATTCTTAAAGCAAAAATTATGAGGAATCCAAAAAAAATAAAATTAGCCGGAAAATTTAGGAGCTTCTGTGGAAAATCTGAAAATTTAATTTTCATGGGAAAATTTAATTTTCATGGGAAAAAAGGTAAATTTGTTTTTGTTTTTTTAAAACAACTTTCAATGAGGTCCCTTATGAAGAATTCTTCAATTTTGTCACATGACAGTGGTGCACACCACCACTAAACCAGTCACTATAAAAAAAAAAAAATATGTAGGTACATTATTTTTTGCTGGGCAATCGATTGAGACTATTTATTTTAAAATCGGAGAGGGGTCGTCCAAAAATTTGCCAATTTTGATCGTTTTCATATGGAATTGCTCTATATGGTTGCAAAGTGTAGGTAAAAAATTTCCAGAGAGCCTTCGGAGAGTCCTTAGCGAGCTAAGAAGAAGTTTAAGAAGTCCTTCGTTTATTTTTGTTAAAAGCACATAGTGCATTAGAGGGTTAAAGAAAATTCCCTTTCATTTGTATCCTAAGCTTATGCTGTCCATTATTTTAGGATTTTTAATAAATTTCATTAAATCCAGATTATATTGCCTACTTTTTAAGAGTGTGAAATAAAAAATGCCATTGCCTACTTTTAGGCATCAAAGGAAATAAAAAACAAACACATTGTAAAAAAATACCTTCACTTGAACTAAAAATAAATATGAAAAAATTGTTGTTGAAATAGAAAATATGCAAATAAAAAATGCTTAACACGTAACTTTCATATGCTGTATGCATTTTAAGTGTAAATTGTTTCAAAACAATGATTATACACACATACACTTACAATCACTCACACACACAAACATATACTTGAATAAAAATACTAAACAAATACTAAGGCAAACAATTGTAAAATGTAAATAAAGAACAATATTTGTCAGAATATTTTAGCATCGCTCTGTTTTTTCTTCTTACATTTTGTTCAACGTATTGTGTTGGTTTTATTTTGTATATTAACCCTCTAAAGAGCCACACATTTTCTTTAGGAGGCAATAGAAATTCACAAATTTAACATAGATTTTAACTATCAGTATAAAGTATTGGTCCTTCGAGTCGTATATAAATTAGTTTAACTAGATTTTTTTTTTTTTTATTAATTAATAATCATATAATTAAAAATTATATACTATTACCCTAACCGAGCACTAGCTACTATGGCCTTCGGCGCGTTGTCGCGAAAACAGACCAATGACTCTGGTGGGAATCGAACCCACGACCCCGCACTGATAAGCCAGCACGCTACCAACTAGCCTACCGGGGCGCACTTAACTAGATTTAATTTTTTGTTTCTGATCATTGTCGATGCCTTAAAAGTCTTGCCTCATTAAGGGTTAGTTTTTCTTCTGCTCAATGCTGTGTATGTGTGAAAAACAATTTCAAGTTCCATGAGAAGTTCTGCTGTCAAGTAGTTGACACAACTTAAAAATAATGATATCAAACAATAACTATGTTTTATGCAAAAGATGCACAAAAAAAAATTTATATATAACGCAAAATAAAATAAATAAAAAATAACCGAGAAAAAACACAAACTTGTCACGTTTTCTTTACATTCAACATTTCAGGAATATAATGAAAAGTAACCATTTCACTTGCAAGAAAGGAAAAAAAAAACTAGAAAACTAATATAGAAAGCTGTCGGTATACATTTCATATAATTCTTTTTGTCTCAATACATGTCCTAAGGATTAAATTTTCAACATTAATAGAAAATTAGTTCATGTTTTGTTGACATATGAAAAGAAAACATTATTTAATTTAGGAATAATTTATGTGATTAAAAACAAGGATATAGTAAGGGTTACTTTAAAAAAAAAAATAATTTCTAACAAAAACTTATTTTGCCAAAATAAATTTTCATCTTATATTGCAAAGAAACAATTTTCTATAAAACTCTTTTTAAATCCTTACCTTTTGTTGTAAGGAACACACTTTGTTTTCTTTCACAGCTACTTTAAGAAAAACATATAAATCAAACTTACAAAAAAAAAGGAAACCGAATGGAAAAAATGTTTTCTAAAAGAAAATAGAATAATAGTCAGAGGTTTCTTAGGAAATACACAGATTATTGTAGGTATTTACAAAATGTCGTTTATCGCCCTGTTTAGGCGACAAGAGCGAAAAAAAAGTTTCAAATTAACAACAAAAAATTTCAGAATTTAAGAAGATTCCTGTAAAGAAAATCTCTTAGAAAATAAAAGTGTATTGTTTTAACAATATCCTGAATTTGATAGTTTTTCTGAAAATGTAGTCAATCTAAAAGATAAATAAATAATATAAAAGATAAAATTTCCTGTGTAAGAAGTTTTTTTTTTTTGAAATATGAACTTTTTTTTTGAAATATGAACTTTTTTTTTTTACAAAAAAAGTTCAGATGTTTTTCTAAGTATCCAAAAAGTTTCAGCGTGTTGCTCGGCTTGAAGAAAATAGTGTGCTTCTCAAATATTCAAAGATTTTTTTGTTCTAACAAAAAAATCTTCAATGCGTATGATGAATTTTATTATATGTATTAAATGACTCATCATACGCCTTGTAGTTTGAACGAACAAATTTTTGAATATTTAACATAGCGCCCCGGTAGGCTAGTTGGTAGCGTGCTGGCTTATCAGTGCGGGGGTTGTGGGTTCGATTCCCACCAGAGGCACTGGTTTGTTTTCGCTACAACGCGCCGAAGGCCATAGTAGCTAGTGCTCGGTTAGGGTAATAGTGTATATAATTTGTAATTATATGATTATTAATTAATATATAAAAAAAAAAAAAAAAACATTCAGCAAATATTTTCTCCAAAACGAAGCCAAGTTACACTATACGTTGAATTTTTCTGGAACGATAGAAAAACATCTGAACGTTTGTTTATAAATAATTGTAAAAAAAACTTTTAAATTTCTTATATAAATAAAGTTTTCTATTACACTAAAAATTCAGAACTAGTTATGAATTTAGAAAATTAAATTAGTTAAATTATTGAAAATAATATACCAAAAATGAGCGCAATGTTTGTGCAGTATTTAAACACGCCTATTTTTACCACTATTAATAAAAATCGGAACAGTAAATCCATTTTTATTCGTATCATATATGAAAAGAAATACTGTAAGTTTGACTTATTTAACAATCCGTCTGTTGTCTTGATAAATAAGAACATTTCCTAAAAGACATGTTATATTTTAAAAAAATCATCGTTTTTTATTAATTTCTTTAAATCTATTTTTGTTAAAAAACCAAACTTTGAACGGTTGTAAGAAATTAAATCACAAAAGAAATAACTTAGTCATGCATAAATAATTAGTTATGAGTTTATACCCTATGGGGAATGGGACCGGTCCTGCCTGTGTCACAGGATCGGTCCCTTCGTGCCAGAGACCGTTCCTCTGCTAAACCCTGCCCTATGTAAACAACTGGCAACTTTAACATGGGCTTGTCATAGGATTGGGTCATTTGTCCTGCTTTAAACCACATAGTGGCATGCCACAGGACTAACCAAAGATGGGCATAACCGAAAACTGTCGCAAAGGGCTATATAAGAGGACTAACCGTTTTTCTGCCTTAATACTTTGGAGTTAAAAACTTTAAACTATTGCGAAATCTTCGGCATTTAAGGCGTATATTTGAGTATACAGAAATATTTATTAAAAATTCCCAACATGAATTGCAAAAGAAAACAATTAAATAATTTTTAATGTAAAAAATGGTAGAAAATTAAACAATAAATTTCTAACTCATTGGCTTTTTCTAGTCAATATGTATACCAGTTAGGTGATATATCCTAATTCTGCCAGTCACGGAACTAGTCTTTTTAGATCAATTTACACTACATAACTCACATCAATTGTAAATAATACTAGTCCTGTGATAAGTCCTTTTCCAGCAGTCCAGGTTCTTTTAGGTTAATTTTCTCATGCCGATAATTTTTTAATAAACCCAAAAAAAAAACATAAATATCGACAAAAAAACAAAATTAATAATTTTTAGATTAAAAAATAAACGAAAACTAAACAGCTTCCAATGGGTAAAATTCTGGCCAACTGGCTTTTTCTTGTTAATAAGCATTCTGGTTAAGTGGTATGTCCTCCCTTTACCAGTCACAGGATTGGTAATTTTGGGACAATTGACACTGATTAACCCACTGTGATAAGTCCTTCTTTAACCAGTCACTTTTAGGTCAATTGACTCCTTATTCCCCATAGGGTATATAAACAATATATAATTATATATAACACGCATATAAAATATTAATGATGGTTGACTATATTTAATCATTCTTGCAAGGAATTTCATCCAACTAAAAAAGGAAAATAGGCGCTTAAAATATGCAGTAAAAAAAATCCAAAATATTCCTTTGAAATATGCATTCGAATCGAAATATACACAAAAACCAAATAATATGCACTAAAAATCAAAAAATATGCACCTACTATTTTTGGATTTTTAACAATGGAATTATTATTTGAACTTACTCGTTTAAAAATGAAATACATGTCGAACAAATGAAAACTGGATGCTATGTTCAGGGTTACAAATGTTTTATTTTGTTTACTTTTAATTTAAACTTAAATTAAATTTTTACAAAATTAAATTGAAAATATTCACAATATGCAACAAAACATGCCAAAATATGTCATAAAATATGCATAGATAGCAAAATATGCATTTTTAGTAACAAAATATGCATTTTTAGTAACAAAATATGCATTTTTAGTAACAAAATATGCATTCTTAGTAACAAAATGTGCATTTTTAGTAACAAAAAAAGCATTTTTAGTAGCAAATTTTTACAAAATTAAATTGAAAATATTCACAATATGCAACAAAACATGCCAAAATATGTCATAAAATATGCATTGATAGCAAAATATGCATTTTTAATAACAAAATATGCATTTTTAGTAACAAAATATGCATACTTAGTAACAAAATATGCATTTTTAGTAACAAAATATGCATTTTTAGTAACAAAATATGCATTTTTAGTAGCAAAATATGCAAAATTTTTGAATATTTGAGATGAACAACTTTCAACGAATATTTACTCAGAAACGAAGCCAAGTTAGATACATTTTGATCTTATGTAATCTAGTAATATGTTTGAGAGATTTAATTGGATATTACTGTATACCCCAATTTTGAGATTAACTTGGATCTTATCGATCTAAATAAAATAGGATATGCTTTTATATTTGATATATAATTGTTTTTTTTTTTATCGGGGGCTATATATGACAATATATAAAATCACATTTTTTTAACACATTTTTTTTATTTAATCATTACCATGTTTTTGCTGGGGTTTTTAGTCTTAGAATTGAAGGGCTTATTGTATAAACTTGATAAGCCACAGTTTTTTCGATTGCTGGTTTTATATCGTTTTTAGTCATATTTTGATGAATATTTTATAAGAGTCTAGCTTACACATTTATAACAAGTGTCAAGAGTACAAAAGTCCTTCAAAAGTACTACTTTCTACATTAAATCAAAACTTTAAAGGCAAAACCCAGCAAAAATTTAAATGTGGCTTATCAAGTTTTTACAATAAGCCCTTCAATTATTCTATTGCAAGAAGTTTTTAAAATCGGCTTGGTTTTCTATACCTAAAAGTTTTAAATCTTAAATTTTGATGACATTTTCCTTAGTTAGAAGTCTTCTGAATTGTGAATATTGTGGCGAAAATTCCAGGAACCTTATCTTTTAATTTTTAGTTAATTATATAACCTTAACCCTTTACTGCAAGTTGTTGATATATGTCCCATTTTTACTTTTAGCTATTTTAGGAAAGCCTTCGTTACGGTTTTAACAAAACTTGTTGTGATTGACACTAGAGAGATGTAGCCTTTGAGTGATGCCTATAAATTGTAGCCTGATAGTAACAAAGTCTACATGGTAAACAAAAAGTCAAAAAAAATTTTTAGTTTTTTTTTTTGTGATTTTGTTTCAGGGTTTTTAGTTTTTTTAATGTTAAAAACTCAGTTTAAAATTTATGCTAAGCTGATTACAATTTTGGATTAGGCATAATTTAAAATTTAAAAATTTAGATAATATCCAAAAAAGGAGCGATAGCCTAAAATTTATTTTTTGTCGTAAGGCCTAAGGCTCCACGAAGTTTCGTAAAAAAATCTTCAGCGGTTTAAGTTCGGTCGTCAAAAGGTTAAGTGTTTCCTAAAAAATAGGTTAGTGGTTGACATTTTACTTATTGCATTCCATTTCTTTATTTTTCCTACTGGGAGGATTGCTAGTTTTTTCCTCTTAACCGAAAAGTACTTTTCAATGCTTTAGAAAATTGCTGCAATATATCTTTCTTACAACTTTGATTCATATGTTTGTACATATTTCACCTTACCAAAAACTACTCGTATACAGTGCATGTTTTATATTAAAAAAAAAATAAGCGAAAAAAAATCACCTAAATCCAAAAACAGCTTTTCTATTGTTAGAGTAGTAGTTATTTTAACAGTTCTCAAATGAAAAAAAAAAAAAAACTAAAATTTCCGGAAAGTTACAATTTTTTTTTTTAGCACGTTTAGAGCAATCTAATTTCGATTTAACAAAAATCCAACTACACTGGCTTTTAATTCTAACTAATAACCTAGGACAGGAACTTCATGCACTAAAAAATGGTGCTTTAGGCGCCTATGTATAAAAAAACTTAAAATATGCACTAAAAACTAAAAAAAATATGCGCTTATATTTTTTTAATTTATTTTCATGTTTTTAAGCATTTTTAACAAAATTTTAAAGTTAATTTGTATTGTTTAAGCTTTTTTCTGCACACGTTTTTCACAATTAACACACAAATTTAATTTATCTCTTAATCCCAGTTTGCAAACAAAATTTAAGAGAACACTTAAAAAGTCTGGAGTACCTTGGGCCCTCTTTACTCTATATGCTCGTTGGTCAACCATAAAATAATATTAAAAATGATTTTTTTCTTAAAAAACTTAGTAAATTCAATAAGAATATGAAAAATAAGTAAAAATATGCAAAATAATAAAAAAAGCAAACTAAGAAAAAATATGCCATTAAAATATGCATTTTGTTATGCACTAACAAATCGAAGTAATTTTAACGCAAACTCTTTGATTCGACGAAATATTTTTTTGCCCTGTTCTCAGACTTAGGGGAAAAAATATGCATTTGCATGAACTTCTGGGCCCTGCTAATAACATTTAATTCTGCATTCTAAATTGATAATAATAATATATAATTTACTGTTTAATCAAAACCATTATCTGCCATAGGAATTGAACCTTGAACATTGGTTTACTTAGTTGCTGGGTTTAAATTGTGCGACAGTGTAAACACAGTATTAGTTTTTATTTTGGGAAACCATAAGTCATCATTTATATATGTCTGTGTTAGTTTGTATTAGCTAAAATATACTTTATCATGCAATTTCTTTTTTTTTTCTTTTACATTTTGGACAATATTTAATTTTCTAAAGTGTAAATCAATTTTTATAAGATGTAAACAATACGTAACGTAAAACATGTTTTCTTACATTTAAAAGAAACTATAACTAGATTTTTCAAGGACAATGATATATGGACATTTAGCTATTAAAGATGTTGCATAAAAATAAATAATGACCCGAGTAAAAACATGTACTTTTTATATATAATAATGCATGCATTATTTTATATAAATATATATGTTATTGCATGCTATTTTATGTGAATACATATGTTTATGTATGTTTATATACATATACAAATTTATCCGACCATAGTTCTGGTTTCTACCATGGAGATTCACTTTCTTATAAAGATTTTGGTATTCGGTCCATTTTTGGGCGCGCATGGACTCAAAATATGAATAAATTATGTTGACTATATCCCGGTATTCCCAGGTGGGGTGCTTTATTAGAGGTCTTAGTTTAGCTTCAGCGGCAGCTGCATCGGCATACTCGTTGCCAGGAATGCCGACATGTGAAGGGACCCACATAAGTTTTATTTTTTCTGGATTTTTGTTAAGAATATTTCTGATTTGATTTATTAATGGAGAGTTGTGTAGAGAGTTTTGTGTTGCAGAAATAGATGACAAACTATCGGAACATATTATATATTTTGATTAGTTTTGTTCAGCAAATTGGGCCATCGCTTCCGCTGTAAAGTTTGAACAGTGGTTATCTATATATCCAGATGAAATGAGTTTACCATCTTGTTGAACAGTTGCAAATGTTGTCGAATCGGTTGATTTGGATCCGTCAGTAAATAAAAGAGTCCAATTGTGCCTAGTAAATTGATCAACTATGTCGTTATATCACGTATCATATTGTGTAAAAAAATCGTATTGATATCTTGAATATTCACCTCTTGAGAAAAATGATGTCGTTATTTTTTTCTTCAAGGTGGCAGTAAATTGAAAACTTTAAACTCGTTTTCTACAAAATCAAAATTTTTGAGTTATGACGTTATTAAAGTAAATGAGCGATATAACAAATCAAAATTTTATATAATAATGTGTAGCGTATTATCCAAAAAAAAAGTATTTCATTTTGGATAACACGATGTCTTGACCTATTCATATTTATGTGGTGTTCCATACCAGAAAAATATAGATCTTCTTTTGGGCCTGTCCCGAATTTAAAAAATTTGCGAATTTCGTCATGTACTCAAACGATAGCTATTATTGTGCTATTTGTGGATAAAAGCCAAACATATTTTTGAGGGTACATACTTGTAGTTGCTACCCGCGGTCTTCGTAGTGTATTTTTAAAATTTTTGGACAAAGAAGATTTTAAAAGTTTGGCAATGCTGAGCATATTATGGGAAAAATATTTATAAAATTCCTAAAGAATAATTTTGGTCCACCACGGAATAATTTAGTTTGAAACAAGTAATTTTATTCATTATTTGTTTGAAATTGATAGATGTAGTCGACCAAAATTACTCTATGAGAATTTTATAAATATATTTTCAACCTAACTTGAGTCCAATTTTGCACCAAAATCTAAAAATACTATTAGCGAACTATAGTTATTGAATTCTTGAATTCTTTATTTTATTTTTCGCATAGTAAACTGGATAACACTTATCGTTTGAGCACTACTACGTAAAATTATGCTTAAAAACTTAAAAAGATTTATGCTGTAACTTTTTTGAAAACCGCAAAAAAATTATATTTTGTAAATTTTTTTAAGGATTAACCGGATATGATAGAATGAACATATATGTGTATATTTTGATATCATCATATACAAAAATATAAAATTTTTTGTAATTTACCAAACTAAAACTCGGATCTAATTATATTTAGATGTATCAGTTTACATAAACTCATATACAATTATATCAGTCCAAAATCCGGATACAATACTACACTCAAATAAATAAGTTAGTAGAAAAGTTAGTAAAACATCTTGTTAATCAGGTATACTATTTTTCAGCAAATTTTTTGCTAAAATTATGTTTTAAACTAAAATTTTAGTTATATTTATTCAGCACTTAACTGTTGTGAACTAATGTTTTACTAATATTTTACTAATGTTTTACTAATTTATTTTGATAAAAAAATTTTGTTGATTAGCACATCAATAGTGTGAACGACACCCAGACTGAAAGATATACTCAGAATGAATTAGATGTCACGGCATGTCACGATGTAGTAGTGACGAGGAAAATTATACTAAAAAGCACAACTCTAGCAAGACATAATATAAAAAAATCAACCATGGACGAGTTTTGTATCTGTTTTTCATACATGAAACAAAATTGTGGATTAAAACAACTTTAACTTTTGCGTCATCAAAATAAAATATTTAAATTTAATAAAGATTAAATGTGTATTTGTACTCTAAATGTTTATATATGTATGTTAATAATCATGTGTGGTCAAATTGCAAACAAATATGCAATGGGTAGACAGACTAAAACGAAAGATACATCTTAGGTAAATTTTTCTGTTTCCTTTTTCTTATTGCAAAAAAGGGTTGTATATATTATATTTTGTTATTTTTTCGTTTCGTTTCTATAATTCTCTTCTGCATTTGCGTTCCTTTAAAAGATATCATCATATAGACAATTCAAAGTTCAAAGATAATTTCGTTTATGTTATATACATATAATTATTTCTTTTGTTGTTAGATATTACATTAATTCATATCGTCAATTTGGGAGTATGCACATTTTTATATTTTGTAACGTATTGTAAATTATTTTAAAAAGAATCACAAACATACGTTTTATGATTTTCAGCAAAGAAATTAACTAAAGTATAATTTTGCTACAAATTTTTTGAGTTTTTTCAGTCTACTAATATTCAGCAAAAATTTTATTAATTTTTAGCAAGGGTTTTTTAATTTCTAATCTACTAAGTGTTAGCAAAACTTTTGCTAAATCTACTAATTTTATTGCTAAAAATCAGCACGCTAATTTTCAGCAAAAGATTTTGCTGACATTAGCAATTTTTTTGCAAGCACCCTCCTGACTAAAATTTTGCTGACTCAGCAAAATTTTTTGCTGACTTACTAACTTTTTTATTTGAGTGTATATGTTTTTTTATGTTATTATATCTATTTGTATCAGTTTACATCAAAACTGATACAATTAGTTACCAAAAATTATACAATCTAATATAATTCTATCGGGTCATAATTTGGATAAAATTGTACTAGACATTTATCTAATTGCATCAGCTCAGAACATACAAACAGATGCAATTACAGTGCACTCGCGAAAATATAAACACCTTCATATATGAACATTTTTTTCTTCCATTGACCATTCCATCTTCCATTGAAATATGAACTTAGTGCCAAAGCTTTAAAATATAAACAGCTTATTTTTATATTTTTAACGGATTTTATGAACATACGCAGTGTTTAAATCTAAATCAACAGGGTAGAAGAAGAAACAGCAAAAGAAAATCACAGATTTTTTCGCAAAATAACTTAAATTTTGTTTTTTTTTTTCAAAAATTAATTGTTTTTTTTAATCCAATAAATAAAAAATTTAACATAAGAAACTTTTATTTTTATTGGAAAAATGTTTTTAAAGGTTAATTAGATGCCATTCGCAAATATGAACAATTTTGCAAAAGTGAACTGGCTTGGTTTTAATTAGTTCATATTATCGCGAGTGCACTGTGTATGGGCCCATATTTCGGATGAAATTCTATAAGATTACATATTGCGTCACATAGAAATTGATATGACTACATAAAGCTTTATATAAATTTTTTTTAATCGGATAAACATTTTAAGTAATTTTTTTTAAGTCTTTACTTTTAATTTTCTAATAAATTTTGTATCTTCTATTTCTTTTTAGGTATGTATACAAATGAAACACTGATTTTTAGTATTAAGAGTAAGTATTTTATAAAAAAAAAATTTATATATATAACGAGTTCCTAAAGGATCTCCTCGAAAAATAACTCCCAAAATGTTGATAGCGGATACTGAGAAAACATACATAAAAAGCTAGATTTTTTGATATTTCAATAAAAACTTTGTAGACTTCACAGATTAGAAAATTTAAAAGTTGCTCAATTCTTAAGTGATTTTGATAGTTTATACGGATTTATAAATACTTGAGCAATCCGTTTTTTTTTTTTTATCAAATCTGGATTTTTAATTTTTTCCGTTTTTTTAACTTTGACTGCTTATAATTGACACAGCTTGTGATAGCCCTATTTTTTTTAAATAATTCTCTTAGAAAGTGCTTTTAATTTTAAGTGAAATAGGCGTTTGTTTTTTCAAATCGCTTTAAAATTGTTTAAGTTATAATTTGATTATAAATATGTAGTCGCTGCGCTGTCTTGTTCCTGGATTTGTCTCTTCATAAACTTTTCGGACATTAAAACAGAAAAAATACCACTTTTTCTTAGAACTTAACGCAATTTGAGATTTGACTATAAAAAAATATTTAAAAATAAATAAAACAATCAATAAAAAACAGTTGAAATTAAAAAAAACAAATGTTTGTTTAAATAATCTCGATACCCAGTGTAGAAACGGCAATGACATGTCATAACTTTTCTCACTACCAATAATGACACCAGCTTACTCTCTACATTAAAGTGTGCGCCCAAATAGACGTTAAGACAGAAAAAGGTACATTAATATAGACTGAGTTAAGCGATAGTTTAAAATACAACATTTTATTGATACAAATTTTATACAGACTTATATTTTGTACCATCTTATATAAAAGTTAATCGATTAATATAAATTTATTTAATTTGCCTGGTATGCCTTCCATAACATCAATATCTGTTGTAAGATTTCTCTCCACATCAAATGTTGTCATATTAAATGTTGGAAATAGATTAAAGGGTTTTTTTTTTGAAATTTCGATTATTTTTTTGTTTTTCGGTACTATGCCGGGACTTTTCTAAGACTATCCGTTATATAAAACTTCCTTCCGGGAAGCTGTACAAAATCCGCAAATACATAAGTTTTGTCGTCCATAATACAACATTTAAATTTTTAAAAAAAATCTTTTCGTAGTTTTGCTCGTTTCTGAAACATTTTCCACTTTAAATGTACTAAGCCGAACAATTAGGTGCACAAAATGTTTAGAACATTGCACGCGCCGTGCTACTTCGTGTCCCGAACAATTTGGAAGAGTTATCAAAATCTTCTTCACCCTTTTGGCTTTGGAAGAGTTCCTGGGTTTGTTTGTTTTATTAGTTTCGGATTTTCTGGCAATTGTTAGGTCCTTGGTAAACTGTACTACCATATTTAAAGCAAACTGACTGGACACGTGTAACATTTTCGTGATTTTTTTTAAAGTCCAACTTGGATTATTTCGAAAAGTTTAAGTCCCCGAGTAAAAAAAAATATATTTTAGCATATCTAATTAGATAGGGTCCAATAACTAATTAAATACAACTTAATCTGAAAAATGGTGAACACAATTGTATCTACGTGATCATATCACGATCATATCCGAAATTTGACCAGCTATTATTGTACTAAATAATAAAGGGTGATTTTTAAGAGCTTTCGGATTTGATTTAAAAAAACACATAAAATTTAGAGATAGAACGATCTATATAATTCAATGTTTAAAGATGAATTCGTAAGTGTTGACAGCGGCTACACCTCAAATGGTTCATACGCTGTGTCCAATTTTGGCATACTCTCACCAACATATCTTCCGGTATCTCACGAACAAATTCTTCAATATTGGCTTCCAGTGCGTCAACCATTGTGGGCTTGTCCCTATAAACATGAGCCTTAAAATAGTATAGTCTAAAGGAGTTAAATCGCACGATCTAGGCGGCCAATTGACCGGCCCCAAATGTGAAAAAACTGTTCACCGAACTCGCCTCTCAATTGGGTAATTGTTTCGCGTACTGTGTGGCATGTGGCACCGTCTTATTGAAACCACATGTCCCCCAAGTCCAGCTCTTCCATTTTGGGCAAAAAAAAAACTTTAAAATCATCGCACGGTAACGCTCGCCATTCACAGTAACGTTCCTGCCTTCGTCGTGTTTGAAAAAGTACGGCCCAATGATGCCACTGGCCCATAATCCACACCAAGCAGTGTATTTTTCGGGATGCAATGCTTCTGACTGCTTCTTGCGGCTCTTTACGCCAAATACGGCAATTTTGCTTGTTCACGTATCCATTCAACCAGAAATGAGCTTTGTCGCTAAACCCAATTTTCCGATAAAAAAGTAGATTCTCATCCAACTTTGCCAGCTCCCATTCACCAAAAGTTAGCAGTTGTGGTAGGTCGTGTAGCTTCAATTCTTGCACCAGCTGCATTTTAAAACGTTTAACACCCAAATCCTGCCGCAAAATTTTCGACGTAGTGTAGTAACAGAGGCCCAGTTGTTGCGACCGCCGCCGAATCGATAATTGACGGCCATCAACAACACTGGCGGATACAGCTGTGATATTTTCCTCTGTCCGAATGGACATTATTGGACATGGGGTAATGTCCAATAATGTAAATTTTGGTGTGAAATTTAAACACAAGATTCCGAATAGCCGCCTCAGAACGTCGCCCAAACTGACCATAGATTGAAAGAAGTGCACGATGCACTTTCTTAACCGAGCATGAATTTTAATAATAAAATTCAATATTCTACAGGCGTTGTTCGTTTGTAAGTCGATTTATGGTTAAATTATATACCAAACTGAACATGTTTAACATGTTACACGAGCCTCGATTTGTTTTTAAATTTTGGTGATTTTCTAAAATGTGGCATTTTTTCCCCAAAATTTGCAAAGATTTTTTAAGTTTTTCGATTTTTTAAAAAACATTTTTTACGCAATTTTCCATTAATTTCATTTAAAGTTTGTACTTCACTTGTATGTGCTTTAATTTTTTTTAAATTAAAAACAATATTCAATTAAATTTTTAAAGTATATGATTAAAATCTTAACTTAACACTAAATCAATTTAAAAATTTACAAAATATTTTTATTGATACTACAATGTCCTTAATAGGACCGAATTTAATTAAGCTTTTAATTGAATTAACAAATAGTTTAATTGAAACTCGATTTAGTTTTTTCTGTGTATTGGATAAAACTACCAATAAATATTATTTTTAAGAAAAAAAAAACTGCCCTTTAAATGCAGTTTTCTGCGCGGTATCAGGGATTAAAATAATATACAAAAAGTATTCAAAACTAAAAGCAATTTTTATATATAAATGTGTTCAAAGTATTCAAATTTCGGTGTAGAAGAAAATCATGAGAATGTAATAACTTTTCGATTGCTTTTGAGATAATTTGTCCCGGTTCACACACGGCAATTTTACTTGCGCAAGTCTTGAGTTTATAGAAGAGAGAGGAAACGAGAATGGAAGGGGTTCAGACTTGCCTGTACTCCAATTCCGTTTTGTTTTGTCATCCGCAATTTTCATCACGAAGTTTCAAAACGAAAATTGCTGAAACAAACTTTTCCTGTGTGAACACAAAAGCAAGTTTAAAGGAGAATTGAAGAAAATTGCCGTGTGTGAACCCTGACTTTGATTGCAGAAAAATTAAGAGTTTGTTATGTTTTCTGCGAAAGATAAAATATTTTTACTAAATATATAAAAAAAAGTTTTCCCTTTTCTTGAATCTAGCGAGAAACCGCTGTTGACAGTTTTTTCAAATTAAGTTGTTATACTTCTAAAAGACCGTTGTTATACTTTTAAAAAACCTTTTTTTTGTAACTGTGCTTAATAAATTATGATCAATAAAATATTAAAATTACACAGAATTAACTTTTAAAAACTAAAAAGTTTATGACCACCAGTTCCTTATATTTCAGTCACGCTGATTTCGATCTATGGTACAGTTTTTTTACAAAATGACTTTAAAGTTTGGCGCATGTATATGAAGTTTTTTAAAAAATTGTATATGGCAGCATTCTTCTATGCATAGCATATACATGATGTTTATATCAAAGTATATTTTGGCAGCAAATCTATCCAAGATGAACACAGAGTTCAACTTTTAGTATGATATATGAATACCTTTGAAAAATATATATGCAAAAAATCAGCCAAAAACTTTTATATTTGAAAATGTTTTTCTAACACAAATCCTACTTTTGCGACAAATATGTGCTAAAACGGAGGAAAAACTTTTGCAAATACAAACATTTTTAGCTGAAAACTTGGAAACGTACTTTTAAAATATATTTTTGCAATAATACTGAAAGCTGGAGCTTGCGGTCACCCTAGAAAGCTATGGTAACATGTACAACTTTTGACAAATCGCGAATTTCGCATAAAACCCGCTTTCCTACTAATAAAACTCCTCTTAAATGTCTCTTTTTATTGCGAGAACATTGGCTGGATTAATAACACAGGCCTACAAAAAAAAAATTTTTGTTTGGTGCCGCTAATTCTATGTTATAATTTGGTTAATTAGTCCGCAAGACGTCATGGTTAGCTGTCAAAATCGCGAAGCTACGTTCAGGTTTGTATCGATCGGTCATAACCTAAAAAATGTATTTTATTATACTTAATGTCATTATAGTCAATTAATTTCTTTGATTAAATGATAATATCGATATCCACCGGAGAAAATCTAAAAAGAGGAGCTTCTAACCTGTAAACTAATGAGTAATTAAATGTATTTAAATGTTTCGAATTAAATGTTCTTTTGTTTTTTTAATAAATTTATTAAATGTTATTTAATTTATTTATCCTTGCGAAATCTCGAAAACTACACGTAGCATTAAAAAAGTAAGTATCAATTTTTTATCAGGGTACCGAACGTACTTGAAATCTGTTTTATTTTTAGCGGCACCAAAATCATTGTAGGCCTGTGTAATTAAGCAATAAAATTCGCGAAAACCGAAAATTTGAGTTTACACAGAAAAAAATATGTCCCTACTTTTTTCAATTAAATCGGTTTGTTGAAAATTTTAAAAGCTGTCAATTAAAAATTAATTGAATCAATTAAATATTTGCTCAAATTCGGAACTTGCTTGACATTTTTTTATATTATCGCTCAAAAGCAAACATCAACACATTGTTGTTGTTTATTGTAATATTTATGTAGTTGTTGTTTATAAATGTTTACTGGTATTATTAAAAAATATTTTAAATTTATTTCAATTAGATTATATATTAATTCTTATTAGGTTTATTACTTTATTAAGTTAAGTAATTTAGTTTCAGTTGTTTAAATCTGAATATTTATTTATTCTAAAACATTATCATAATGCTATAAACACATAGACGACTGCAGCTACACGACTACAGCCTGTCAAAAATAAAATACACACGTTTATATGAAAACGATTATTTTGGCACCAACACAACTACACGGCTACCCGACTACTTTTGCCGCTGTAGTCAACTTAGGTTAATTTCTATTTTTGTTGGCTGCAAAACAAAAATAGTGTTGACAATAAAACAAAATATGTAACAAATTAGTGCTTAAAAATATTTTATTTTGTTAAACACAAAAAAACGTCGCAACATCAAATGGTATAATTGCATTAATATTCAAGAGGGGTTATATAAATTTATTTTCACGTTATAATAATGTATTATAAATAAGTAATTGTATTTTTAAGTGAACTTTATATACGTGTCTACAACCAAGCATGTTGTTCTATTTTAATAAAGAAAAAAAAGATGTAATTGGCACTACTGAAACAAAAATGCTTTTGTATCAGGGATGTTAAATGGAGTTTTCAATTTTGTACCAACATCCAAAAAAAATTGTACTTTTTGGACGTTGACGGTACCATTTTTTTTTAAATTTATTAAAACAACAAAAAAAAAAATACATAAAAATTCTCTTGTACAGAAAAAAAAAAAAACAAAACCTTCCAATAACATACATTATATGTATGAATAAAATAAGGCATAAAAAAGTCTTATGAATATATGAGACCAAATCATGGAATTATTTGTTTAGTTAATAAACTATTTGGAATTTCTACATCATAGCAGCATAAATTTGTCGCTCTTAACCAATCCTTAGTCTGTATGAGACTTGATAATGTTGGCTAATGTAGTCTGTTTCTTTCCTTAGTTTTTATTATATTTTGAAAAGAAAAAAACTCTTTCCACATTTGCAGACCAGTGTGGAATGGATAAAATTCCAGCAACGACTAGAAATGTCTGGAAACATATTGACATTCAGTTCATTTTGAAAATTAGCTACTACCGACCACAAACTACAAACGTTTTAATTTTTTAACGACTTCAGTTAAAAAAATTTTAGTTTTTACTCTGGCTCAAGTAATATTTTTACTAAGAAGACAAGAATGGAGCAAAATTAATGATTAATCGGTTTTTTGTTAAAGTTCTGCCTATTATGGAGGCTATAACTTTTCTAAAACATTGGGTTCTGATGAGATCTTTAACCAGATCGAAATACTAGTATTAACCTAGCTAATATGTTTGATTTGCTTTATTTTTGTAAATATACGGAGGTTGAGAGCTCGTTCTAAATTAAACATATATAAGATTGTTTGGAATTTTCTTTCATTTCTTTAACAATAATTTAATTTTCGTTTGAGTTTGAATTTTAACGTCTTTTTCAGACAATTGCAGTTAATACTATAATTAATATGCAATTTTATTTAATTTAATTGTGAAAGGCGTGGTATAGAAGAATGAGTGTATTTTCTAAAAATCATAACTACATTGCAAATATTCAATTTTTTCTGAATCAGACTGCGCAGTTTCTGGTATTGAACGTTCGTCAGTGACCCTGTTTTTTTGAATTTTTGAATAATGTAATATTTGTTATGTTTTTATTTGTTCGATTGCGTCTATATGAAATTTTTCTGTGCAATCACTGACCGTGGTATAGATAAACTGATTTCTAATGCCACATGCACTCGAACTACACGTTAGACAGAGCGCTTTAGCCCTCTGAGCTATAGTTAGGTCGAGTTTTGTTGTGATTAAAACTAGTTTTATTCAATACACGGTGTTTTTGTTCTTGCATACATAATCTCAGAAGTACAACTCCAACAACACAACAGTTCTATTTTTAGAAACTCACCTCACTCTAATGTCCACTGTTTTCCCATATGTTATAAGTGATGCCATATCTATATATCAATTTTCACTTCTTCAGAATTTTAATAAATTCAAAATAAAAGTGAAGTTGGCTTCAACAAGTGTCCATATATGTAAGAGCTGCCAGATAAATTTTGTAAAAAATCGTAAATTTTTAATCGATATTAAAAAAAAAAAAAATTGCCAACTTTATTCTTCAAAATCCTTAAAATGATGATAAATCGTAAAATCTGGCGGATATAGTCGCATATATTTTAAGAGCTCATTACATAAAACGAATAAATGCAATGAAAAAGGACACAATAACAATTTGTTTGCTATACTAAAAATTCAAAAAGGGGAAAAATTAAAAATTTTTAAATTGTACCAAATGAGTCGCGGTAGTACCACGGTACTTTAGAAGGTCAAAATGTACCAAAAAAAGTACAATTGTACCAACTTTAACATCCCTGATTTGTATAAAAATATATTTTTAAATTGAATCGTGATCAGCTGTTTACTATGCTGCTGTCGTTTCCAAAATAATAAGTAGCTGACCACACGGCGACGATTGCAGTCAACGGCATTTGCAGTCGTGTAGCTCTGCAGTCTGCTGTGGTCTATGTGTTTATAGCATAAAATTGATAATGTAATATTTAAAGTTAAATTTTGTTTAATAAAATTTAAAATATTTTTTTTAACAAAAGAAAATGGAAAAAATAAATTAAAAATTATTTAAAAAAAAAAAAATACTCTGATTTCAACAAAAGGGCTAATTTCTGCAAAAAAAAAAAAAAATTTGCCATAACCCCTACGCTTCAATTGAAAGAAAAAACTAATTTCTGTGTGAATTTGTTCACATAAGTATAAACAAATCTGCTAACTAAATGAGAATTTCATGTCGGTTTAAATTCAATGATATAAAATTCAAGCTATTAAAAAACATTTGGTATGGCAACAAGACTTCTATAAAAAAATATTTGGTATGGCAACAACATTTTTTTTTAGTTTTTGTGAAGGTATACGATATTGATCACTTTTTAATCAAATGAGTTATTATTTAATTGAAAAATAATTCAATTAAAGAGCTATCAATTTCTAATTGAATTAGCAATTTTCGTTGTTGGCGGAATTTCAGCAATTATAGTTATTGAATCGGTGGTTTTCGTGATTGAAATGGGTTTTTATTTTTTTGTGTGTAACAACATGAATTTGCGTGAAACTTGTAAGTAATTTTCCGAAAAACTGTACCATAGATGAAAAAATTAAGTAAATCTGCACGCCCTAAATATACAGATTATTAATTTTTATGATGTCAAGTCGTGTTATTTACAATCACACCGTTACACTTTTCTTCTATTTTTTTTTTGCCCGTACCATTATGCCACTTTATCCCACATTGCCCTAACAAATTTAATAACTTTGCAAACATGAGACCTAGACTAAACACTATTTTTTTGTTTAATTAAACGCAAGTCTAAACATTATAAAAACTATTTCACATTTGTCTCATATTTAATAACTTCCCTTTTAGACATTATGAAGGAGTTATTTCAGCAAAAAACTACAATGTTTTATTCCATTTTAACACCTTCAAGTGTAGTGGTACCTGTCTGCTGTTCTTGTTGTTATTCCTGTCTTAAGAACAATAAAAAATTCATAAAAAATCACAATTTAAACTAACAAAACGAGTGAATGAGTGGAGTAGGAAAATAAAAAAATGAATAAAATTTTACAACTGACAATAGATGACGGAAATGAAAAACATGTTAATGTATGCGTGCCGAATAAACGTTTTAACTACAACTTAAATGAAAACGGAAATAGTTTTTTTTTTTTTTTCATAACTATGCAAAGAACTAAAAATGCAAAGAAAAAAAAGAGAAGAACTGCATAAATTCTTTAACAATGCAATGTATACAAGTTAAAGGATCAACATATAGTGTTTTTAAATAGTTTTTTTTATATTTTGTTTACTTTAGACATTTTAACATTGTAATTGTTAATGGGAAAATAAATAAAAATACGTTTAAACAAACAAGTACAGCTGCATTATAAGATACCCTATTTCTGGATGGGAAACTTTTCTCCTTTATGCCCCTCTCGGAATGAATGTCGAAAATTCCCATCAAACCGGATGTTTACTCAGTATTACGAACGCACATAACACTTTTCAATTATCTGGCCTTAGCGGCTTAGACAGGCCGTCAAGGGGGAGACTTTTTTAGCCCCCTTTTTACTTTGTTGCTGGCCAGACATATGATAAGTATCACATCAGTGAGTTAAGTCATATTAGATGTCTAAATTAGGGTTAGATGTGCAAAGTTTGGCCTAGCCAAAGTCCCGTAGGATTTTACGGAAGTCTGCACGGGATAATTTCAAGTTCTTCGCTTTGGCGGCTTGTTCAGGCCGCCAAAGTAGTAAAATTTCTCTAGGATTAGGAGACCACATAGCGAATTCACAGTTCATTACTTAAGCGGTTTGTTCAGGCCGCCAAAGGGGAGAAGTATCGCCTTTATTTCGCTTTATGTATGAATTTCCAAAAATCTTGTTAATCCGAGGGACTAACCAAAATTCAAGTTCATTGATTTAGCGGTTTGGCCAGGTCGCCCGGACGGATACTTTTTCTCCCCTATAAACCCCTATTTTACCACTTTCCTGGGCAAGTAGGGTAGAAGTAGTAGTAGAACTCACAAACACTACCCCCACTCCGGGAACTTCTGGTTTAAAAACATGTATTTGTTTGGGTTGTAATACAGTTTCTTTATTTTTAATGTAAATGTCAGTCATTTATAAATCAAATTTAATTTTTTACTAAACTTGTCGTCATTTAAAGAAAAAACAAACCACATCAAATGACTGTTTTATGATTTTACATTAATTTTTTACAGTCGTTTTTAATTGTTTATATATTTTTTACTAACATGTGTAGTTCATTTTCACTACAATTGTTAATAATTTTTTGAACAGTTAAAACAAATGACAAATTTTAGTTGAATTTAATGAAATGTTAGTTGTCCTTTCTGCAAGTGAAATTTCATTTGTTTTTGACTACACTTGTTTTCGTATGTAAGTGTAGTATCTTTAAATTGAAGAGAGATATTAAAAAAGCTTAAATGCCAATTTGTTCTGTTTTTGGTCAAGTTTTATACCACCATGTATGAGGGGTAAACTGGTAGTCATTTTTGATTTTTTAGAGGGGCTGTATGTAATGTCTTGGTTAGAGTTAAACCAATCATAGTTGTCTTAATACGGAAAACTGAAGATTAGGCTGACGAGTATGAAATAATTGTGTTGCCTATCATGAAAATGATTAAACTTTATAATATGACAATATCATATTAGATTTTCTACTTGGGGTAGAACAATGTTCTAACTAAGTATTTGACAATAGAGAAAGTCCGAAAAAATTATTTTTGTATTTTTAACACAAAAATTAAAACATGTTTGGATAAATGTTATTATAAAAAAAAAATATTTTCTTTGCGCAAACTTTTTTGTTTTTAAAAATACTTTCCCGCCAAGTTTTTTTTTTCAAAAAAAAAAAAATATTTATGTTTTTATACCATTGCCAAATATACAACAAGATGGCATCGATTTGTTAATGACAGACATATTTAGCATATTTTGCTATAAATATTTTCATATTTTGCTAAAAATGTATATTTTGTTATAATTTTTCAATAAATGCACATTTTGCTAAATATGCAATTTTTTTTTTGATATTTTATTACAAATCAATATCAAAAAAAAAAAAAAAAAAATTTAATTTAATTGAATTGAATGCCTCACTCGAATAAGGGTATCACGGTTCGTTTAAAGCAGCCGTATGTTAAAAAAAGGACAGACTTTTCGAGCATATTGGGTTTAAGTATGACCCAAGCAATAATCAAAAAGATCTTTTTTAAAAAATATTCTATGAAGAGCCTAAACAAATTTTTCAGTTTGAAAAAAAAAACGTCTTCTCCCAAGAACATTCTGGCTATGCTGGAGTGTGATTCGGAAACCAGATTTGGATTTAGAGTACCTTATACCTTTAAAAAAATATGGTTTTGTTATATTGTCAAATATTTTTCGGCCTAAATCTTCAGGTACAAAAAGTACTCACATGTACTCAGAAGAGCTGTAATATTTCGTAAACGTGGACAGACCCCGACAAAGTAAAAACTGTTTTGATGTAACATTATGATGTTTTTTAAAACTAAGGTCTTTAATTCCACAACAAAAAGTTCAACTACCCAGGAAAAATTACACATTGCAAAAAGAAGGTGATGCCCACACTTGCTTATATTTTTTCAAACAAATTTTTATTTGCAGGAAAATAATACTAAAAACAGAAATTGCATGTTGCCTAAATTTTGTTAAACTGTGGTTAGGTATAAATTAGGGAAGCACACGTGAGCAGAAAATTGTGAGTGGACGTTGAAATTACTGACGTTATCGTGAGTGAGTGTAAAAAAAATTTTCGAGTTTGATTGTGCGTGAGTCATATTTTTGTTTTTCAATTTTGAATTGTTCTTTTTTTTTTGAAAAATTTATATTTTCATGGTTTATGGCTCCAAAATTATGACAATCCCATGTTATTATAACAATTCGATGGTTCACTTTTTAGGATTTTATTTCCGTATGAGTTTTGATCGTTATATTTGAGTGACCTAGGAGAATCACGTGTGAGTAAAAGTTGAATTTACTTATGGAACTACTTCTTTAAATGTAAGTACTTCTTATTTTTTCTAGGGAACTATTTATTTATTTTTTTTGTGTAAGTACTTCGTAGTTTTACAATGGAATTATTTCTTTATTAAAAAATGTATGTAGTTCTTAAAAATATAAAGTAAATAGTTATTCGGTAAAAAAATAATCAGTTCTAAAGAATCAATTATTATAGTCTCACGCCCTGTTAAAAGAATCGAGTAGGTAATCTAGTAAGGAATGCGTTCTGCCCAAAATGCTTGATTACAAACCCGCTTACCTTTTTGAAATTTTTTTCCTGGGTATGGACTTTCAAAAACAGCTATAAATATCGGGCTTTTTAATTTTCTTTGTGCTAAAACTTAAAAAATATATTAGACCCAGCAAAACTAATAGCATTTTTGAACTCTACATACCAAAATTAATCAAGATCCGATATCAAATCCGAGGCACCAAACCTGTGTTCCGCAGTGATATATATATATACAACTGAAATGCGCTTGAAAATGAAAAATTGTTTACGTTCTCCACAGGTTATTTTAAAAAGGTCTTGCTGAGCATTGTTAAGGTCTTACTAAAACCCAGTATGATTGAAATTTCTCTTATTTTTTTTTTTTTTACCTAAACCTGCTTTAGATGAACCGTGGGTACATAATCTATTTTCAGAACTGTACAGGAAAAAAGAAAAACGTGCAAACTCTTTTTTAAAATCTATTTTTTCTGTTTTTGATCACATTTCGACAATACATGTCTAATTATATAAAAGTAGAAAATTTCATTCATATAGTACATGCAGGTGGTAGAATTTAGTATTTAAATCTGTCAAAATTGGTCTAATTTGTTAATATTTTTTATGGATATCTGAATGAATTATTTGCGATTTTAATTACTCATGTGCAGTGTATTAAAAACATTTCACTGTTTCAATTTAGTAAGTTTGGCTATCCGCAAAATTGGACTTTTCGAAAAATTTGCAGTCAAAAACAAATAAGAATTTTTAACAAATTTTGGACATATGGCTACCCTAGCATACTACATCGACGATATTGGTGTTTTTTTTCGAGTGCATGAAAGCAGCGTTAAAAAATGTAAATTTCATTTGTTTAGACATGTTTCCATACAAAAATGTATTAACTTTGACTCCACCTTTTAAACCTTAAACGTGAGATTGGGCCGCTTAAAGCAATATCCTTTGTTATCTGTCCCTTATTATTTGTTCCTTTATCATATATCCAAATTTCATTAAGATCGAAGAGAAACCATCTGGAGACACCCCTTGTCATTGAAATGTCTCTTATTGTAAAACTCCTCAGGATATTTCAAACACCAACTTAAAGTTATAATGTCCTCACGAAAGATTTAGGGTGTATTTAAGGATGCATATAAAATGAAAAAGAGTATAAACATTTTTATTATATTTTTAACATAATAAAATGCCAGCAACATTGTTTTTGAAGCATCAACAACAATAAAATGTTACACAGGATATAAATGAGCACATTTATATGCTAAAAAATAACAGCGCGAGCAAAAAACAACTTAAAGATGTACACTCATAAAAAATGCGTGTAAAAAAAAACAAAATCAGTTGCGACAACTGAAAAAAGTACCTAAATTTCCGCCAACAGAATGTTCAATGAAGTTGAGAATTGCGTTCAGCTAAGTTTAGGTGACCTGGCGTACATTTTAGGTAAAAAAGTTAGTTTATAATTTGGCAGATAAGCTGTTAAAGGGAAATGAAAATAAATCAGTTTTAAATCGGCACATGTTTTCTGCTAAATGTTAGTTGGCTAAAACTAGGTAAAAAATTCAATTGATATGCAAAAATGTTGATGAATTTTTTTTTTTAATAAATGTTGCTGAAATAACTATAATTTTGCCAATTATTTATTTTATGAAAACTGGTTACGTTGTGAAATAGGGACGGACTAGATTGGAAAAATAAACAAAAATCTAAAAATAGAATATTTGTGTTTGTCACTTCCGAGTATAATGTACAATAATAGAAACAGAAAAACTTAATAGGAAAGAAAACTGCAATTCATCTATATTACATTCGAGGGCATACTTGGGTGTGATCGCTAAGCGGTCATGACTTGGAATTGTTACGTTTGTAATGTAAAAAGAATCGCAGGTTTAATTCTTACAGCCGGCAAGTTGTTGAAAATTTTGTCACATAGAAGAAAATCTGACAATTATAAGACACAAATAAAATATTAATACAATTTAAATTGAGAATAACTGATGACGCCTATCAATAAAAAGGCAGAAACTAGTCTAGTCTGATTTGAAAATTAATAGTGTTCATAATTTTTAGAGAAAAACGTTTATTCTTCTTCTTAACCTCAAACTTTCTCATAGAAAACTAATTTTATTCTTTTATAAATTACACAATTCACTTAATATCGTTGTTTGAAAATATTAATGGGCTGAAAAAATAGAAAAACAATTTATTTTAACTAACCTTATTATTATATCAGTTTAATAATATTTTAAACTGCAACATTTTTTCTTTTTTCGGGCTTGGCTTCGAACTTCCAAAAAAACAACAGATATACATTAGCCAAAAAACCACTGCGTTTATTTTTCTCGATCATTCTTGGCTGTGTTTGTTTCGAGTTTTCTTCAACAATGCCATGTCGAATTGAATGAAAATATTAAGGGATGAGAGAAGAGAAAAATAATTTTTAATCATATTCACATGAATAAATATATTTTTTATTTCAATATTAACCTTATTATTTTAATTATATTTTTTAATATTTATTTATCAATTCATTATTTGCCGCGCCAAAAGAATCAAGCCAATTTCTGATACCCTGTTCTGAAGTGAAGCGTTGGCCAGTAAGGGTGTTCTGCATCGATCGAAACAAATGGTAGTCGGAAGGGGCAAGGTCTGAGCTATAAGGCGGGCGATCCAAAACTTCCCAGCCACTGTTTTCCAAATGGTTTTTGACTGGTCTTACAACATGTGGCCGAGCGTTGTCATGATGGAAGATTGTGGCTTCGTGTCTGGTCGAATATTCTGGTTGTTTGCCGTTGATTGCTCTCTTCAAACGAATCAATTGTGTTCGGTACAGGTCCCCTGTGATCGTCTGACCCGATTTCAACAGCTCATAATACAAAACAGCCTTCTGATCCCACTAAATACAGAGCATTACCTTGGCGCCATGGATATTCGGCTTCCGCGATGTTTTGGCTGGTTGGCCGGGCTTTACATATGACTTATTGCGCTTAGGGTTATCGTAATGTATCCATTTTTCATGACCAGACCCAATTTCCTTGCTTTTGAATGAATCCCAATGCTTTTAAAAGTAGGGAAATGGTAAAGCAAGTTCTTCTTGCGTTTGACAACAATCTTCGTGGAGTAATGCTTCCAATTCCTCATCTTCAAACTTTTGCGGCTGACCAGGCCTCCTCTTGTCTTCTGTGTCGACATCACCACTTTTGAATCACGCAAACCATCGTTCACAAGTTTTTTGAGTTGGTGCATGTTGACCGTAAGCTTCTACCAACAATCGATAACTTTCAGCAGCCGTTTTCTTCAAATGAAAGAAGGTTATCAGACTTCCCCGCCAAACATCTTTTTTATGCACAAAATTCGGCAGTATTATAGCGCTTGAAAAAAAAATTGTGTTTACACTTTGGCGTCTATCGAATACTAAATTATAATGACAGATGTTTACCCTCCAAAATACCATATTTGTTATTATTGACACAAACCATATGTGATAGTTATGTCATATGTTGTCCAAATCGATATTATTAACTTGAATAGCCAATATTTTTATCTACAAGCGCTTGTTGTAGTTTTTATGTACACAATTTATACACACTTCAAAAACAACCAACACCACGTTTATTATAACAAAATGCACGCACACATAATCGCTAGCGCACACACATTTGAGCAAAACTCTGAAAATAAACTTAATATTAGAATAAAAAAATTAAACTTAATATTAGAAGAACAAATTAGTTCAACCTCAACTGAAATTTGTTAAAATAATATAACTGATTACTTTAGTTAAATAACAGATTTAAACTATATAAACAGAAAAAAATAGTTCCATTGAGTTGGATTATCGTTGAACAGACTTTTGAACTATCTTTTTCTTTATGAGTGCATATTTAATGACATTACAAATAAAAAGTCCTTAAATTATACACACAAAAAAAGGATAACAACTATTTTCCATTCGTTAGATGATATAACCTGCTATGTCTTCTTCCTTTTGTCTGTATCGTACATGACAGTGGGAGTAGATTTTATGTAATTTGTAGTTAGTAGCTGGATCTCTGCATTTGCTATATAATGAACAAAGTCATTAGGAAAAACACACGTTAATTCTTGTTGAAACATGTCCTAATAAATGCGACATCATTATTCAAAACCTGTATATTAATAGAGTAAGGTATTTGTGGCTTAAAACCAAATAAAATATGTGCGGGTTTTTTCTCGGAAAAATTCAACTCCCACATGTTGGTACATTAAGTTGGCTTGTACTACAGCTATAAATTAATATCCATCTGTCATTGCGGAAACAATAGGAATATCCTTGTTTTTTTCTAGTCTCCTATACTACCAAACATTTTTAAATCATTGTGTAAATTGTATATTAGAATTTTTGTCATTTCCTACTTTTGAATGACCTTTGTTGTATAAACTTTATTTTTATTTGTATATTTGCTTAATCCTTAATCTATTGTTAACTTTCTTTGTTAAATATAAAAGCACTTGTCATCTATAAAATATAAAATAAAAAACATTTTACTAAAATCATGAATAAACATGTTTTTTTTTGCATTATATGACCGTTGTTATATGTACAGTGTCGGCCAAAACTAACTGAACAAACTTCTATGCTTATTCTTTTTCTTGGCGTAGAAAATGAAATGGAATATAAATATGAGCTGTAGTTTTTAAAATGCACTGCAAAGAAAAAGCATTGAATTTTGTGTCATAGGTTTTGACCGACACTGTATATTTGTAAACTGTTTTTGTGTGGTAACAAAACTTAAGTTTTATATATGTGTTAGTTATATTTTATGCTTATTTATATGACAGATATAATTAAACCGCAGAAGGAAACTTACGCAAAAATTGTATAAACTTTTCATAAATTTTTGATTTTTTTAACATTTAACTTCAAAAAAACTTTAAAATAAACTTTAAACCGTTTTGTTAAACTAAACCATGAGTTCCTCTACTGTCAACCCAAAATAAAAATTTCAAAATTTAGTTTTTTTTTAGAATATGTTTCACGTTTTTGTTGTTAGTATTTAAAATTTTTAAAATTGGTATTTTAACCTACACTAAAATCAGGGCCGTAGTAAAGAATTAATTTTGGGGCGTCCCGATTTGTTTTTTCTTGTTTGTGTAAGTATTTTGCCCAGAAAAAATGTTTTTTTTTAACCAATTTTGTTTTTAATCGTGCAGTCAGATATGATATTATAATTATTGAAGCCTTAAAAATTTTTTAGCTGAGGACTAAAAAAAAAAAACAAAAACTCAAGTCAAATTTATATAGAAACAAGACTAAAGAGTTCTTCTCCAAAATCAAGTGAACTTTTTCGACCAATTTTAGATAATTGTTAAAGTTAGCTTGGAAAATTTATATTTGCGATGTATAGCCATTTAGAAACTGTTTGATTCAATAAATATTTAAAATTATTTTTAACCCATACAATGCAAAAAAAAAAATCTAAACAGAAGAAAACGTCATCAAATGGTCCCGTATATGAGCAATTCCATTTAATATTACCGTGAAATTAATCGATTTTTTCCGATTTTGATAAAATGAAAAAATTTGTCGATATTTTTTTACACATCAAAAGTTATGACGTTTTAAGTGAAGTCCCTACCCCACAATTTGAAGCTATAGGGTTGCCAGAGTTTTGCAAAAAAAAAAAATTATTTTGTTTTAATACTTGCATTCACTACCGCACACACTCACAAAATTTTATCAAAATCTTAAAACGTCGATTAATTTCACGGTGATATTAAATGGAATTGCTCATATTGCAACCCGTTTAAAAGTTGTGAATCCTTAAAATTGGATTTGTTTAGCCTATTATTGACCTAATAACTTTCTAACGGCCCATAAGCTAAATCCGTTGTCATAGTGTGCTTTATTTATGACTCTATTATCCGGTGTATTTTAAAAAGCGTTAAAAAGATAATTTTATTATTTTAAATTTAATGAAAAGTGAAACAACAAAAAAGCACTCATAATCATCAATTTTATCCAGAAGAGGAATGGAAAGGAATAGAAATATTTAAAGAAAAAATTGCACCAGTACCAAGATTTATGAATGGAACTCGACTTCGTTCATATGACTCGGTCACACATTTCGGGCGTAACTGCAGCTATTTCGCGTTCAATGTTGCCTCTGAGTTCTTCCAACGTCGCACAGTGGTTCCAAACACAAAAAACATGGTAATAAATATAGATGTTTTAAACTACTGGTCCAATCGGGAAATGGTGTTCCCAAAAATTGAAAAGCGGGAGCTAACCTTTAAGGAAAATGTTTCTGTGGTCACCCTGTTTTAACACAGGGTGTGCTACAGGGTGTCAAAGTTGACCATCTCGAGTATGAAAGAGCTTTAAAGGGGTATAACTTCTATAACCATGCATCGATTTTAGTGTTTTTTGGACTTTTTTAAATCTAGGTTACGAGACAAAGCAAAAACATGCTTCATGTACCATAGTAACTCTTACAGTTAAAAAAATATTTCACTTTGAATTTCAAAATCTTCATTTTTCGCCTTGACTTTTTTAATAGTTTTGCCAATAGATTATTCATTTTTCAAAGAAAATGCTCAAAATTTTTTCAAGTCATTCTAATGACCTTTCTTAAACTCCTAAAGAAAACTTTTTTGAATTATCTTAAGCCGTTTCGCAGTGATACTATTTTAAACTCAAAAATTAAAAGTGTGTTCTGAAAAATGGGGTTTTTTGGTCAGATAAGGGGTAACTTCACACACCTTTATATATATTTTGCTGATATTTTTTGCATTAGTTTTTTACATAGTTTGATAGAGTAGACTTCAAAAATGCTTAATGGTATAGTTTAAAGCATTTTTGGATATGCACCCTACGTCCAGCATTGGTCGAAAATGATGAATTTTTGAACGGAATTCTATGTTTATGACCGTGATAAAAAAAAGTCACGCCACTTAGAGACGATTTGAAATTTTTATACTGTAAAGAGATTTATTCTAATGAGTTTGCCACTTCATTTGCCGCCGCCCGCTCAAAAACGTAGCCTGGAGAGCAAATTTTGTGGAAAAAGTCATTTTTTCAAAAGCCTTTTTTTGATTTATAAAAAAAGCGTACTTATATTATCAATTTCAGCAAGATTTTATTTTATTTTTAATAAAACGTAAATAATTGTCCTACATTCCAAAAATCTTTTCGATATTGCTTATGGTTATTTTTACATAAAACATCAAAGTTCAATGTAGTATATCTAACTATAATTAATTGTACATTTATTGGCTTTTGCTTTCGGTAATGTTAAAAAATTTAAATAATTTCAGAAATTTTTTTACATATTATTAAATTAGACTTAGTTATCAATTCAACGATGCATAAATCGTTTATCTAGTGTAATAAATGAATTCAAACTATTGCGCTTAAATCAGGCATTTCAGGTCAAATTGCAGTATTTAACAAATTTATATATTCAGGTATACAGAGCGTGTTGCATTATATTTCTCTAAAAGGGTTACGGGTTTTTTTATTTTTTTAATACTATTTCAAAAACCTAATAAGATATAAATGCAGGTAGAAAATGCGTTTTATGATGTAACATTTGCATAATATATTGTTCTAATTTTCCATATAAAACAGGTAAATAACTACCATATATTCATTTATTTGAAAGACAAAATAATGTTTTTTTTTTGTTCTAAAGATAAGGTTTTATTAAATTTAACTGGTACAGTAGTAATTGTGCTAAAAATATGAATATATTCCTAAGGACTACACATTTTCTACAAAGTAGTCTGAAGTATCAAAAGTTAAAAGGTCGTTTATATGCATAGATTCAGAATCTTCCTTTTCAATGTCTATGCTTATTTTTGGTAACCATTTTGTTCTTATGGAGTAAAGTACTGGATCCGATGATATTAATAAAAATTCCATCAAATCGGAATTTTGAGCTATTCTGGAGCACTTACGTGTGTTAAAAAGCCTAAAATGTTTGACGTCTCTATTTCTGGCCTCCTGGGCTTCTTCAGTCAGTTCGCCTAAAGGCAACATACTGTTTTCTATTATTTCTTTGGCATGAGCTAATACTTTATGTACTGTTGGTGTCATTGGCCTCCAAGAGTACATGGTGAGTATAATGTCTTTTGTTTCATTGGCAAAGAGTTTAAATTTAGCCACATTAATAGGTTTTTTACTGTTAATGACTGCTAATATAACTTTAAAACGTTTTAGTAGGTTTTTATCGAGACCCGTAATTGAGGAGGTAGTTTCTGGATCTTCGAAAAAACGCCTTGCTGTATTTCCGTCATTGGAACTTCCAAACCCCTGAAGGGGCGTATCAATGATTAATCCAAGTCTTAATTTAAATTCATCTTGAATTCTTTTCTTCTCTTCTTTTCTCATGTTGTGTAGATCAGTGTTTTTGTTTACGGAAAGGCTTAGGTTTCCTGGAATAAGGCGGTATTTGAGATCGTATGCGAGGTGTAAACAATATTCCATAAATCTTATTCTGGCATGAAGTGGCGATATCCCAAACCTCAGAGCGTTTTCGTTCATAGAAATTGTATCACTATCTTCATGAAACTGTGAACTTAATTTTCCACATATATTACATTTCCAAGTAGATGTTGTGTCTGTAATTGCATTTGCAACTTTTCCATCAATCATTGTAAGTTGTGGTTGAAATGAAACTTTAATAACTTGTCCAGATATTTCCACGTAAAGTGGAGACAAGCTCGAAATTTCCCTTTCTATTGAATCTACTAAACTTTGTGTTGAAATCATGTCTTCTTTTACATATTCAAATCGTATTGGACGACATAAAAATTTAGATCCAGGGGTTAAATTCGTCCATATATCATTTGCAGACGAGGTTGAAGGTAATTTATTATACAACCGCATTCTTAACGGCACAAAAGAAGCCATAAAAATTGATGAAAAACTTTTTTCTTTGCTGCTTCCAGATGGTTGTTTGTATTCGGAAAACCCAGATGTGCCATCACAGCCCCATTTGAACATTAACACGACATCAGATTGCTTGCATCTTTCAATATCTTTGCTGCTAAATGTGGACATAATTCTAGAAACAGTATTGTCAATTAACTGTGATAGTTCAACTTTTGCGCCTTCAATAGAGGCATGCACTGGGGATGTTATTGGTTTTAAAATATTTTCTTTTGTTTCTTTTATTGCTTTACTGCTAGGAAAAATATCATATCCTTTTTCAATGAGAGCTTTTCTTAAAATACCATATTTATTTCTCGTTAACCCCAAATTTAGAAAAAGAGCTAATGCATCTTCACTGGTAAAGGAAGTTGATGATTTTGGTGTTGGAATACTTTGTATCATGCGCTTCAAACGCTTAGGAGACGCAGTTGGTAGGACGTCGACAATTTTCCCTGTTTCTTTAGGCTGTATACGTGTCAAAGCTGCTTTAAAAGAATCCTTTATTTCATTAGCGGAGTGTGTGTTAATCATTTCTTCCTGTTTTACCTTCTTAGTCCTAATCTGGACCTCTTCATAATCTTTTTTAGGGCGGCCCCTTTTTTTCTGTTCAATAACTACTGACATCTCCTTATTAAGCCAATCTTGACTCTTCTTCATAAATTTTTGTATAGAATAATCGGAATCTTTAATCCTTTTTTCATAAATTTTGTAAAAATTTTCAATTTCATCTGGCTTTATATTTAAGCCATACGAGTAGACAATGGTATCAATCAGTTTTCCTATTTTTTCCGATCGTATATCAGTATTGGCAAGAGTATCCCAAATTACTTTACAAAGGGAGCTATATTTTATTGTAACCTCCATGACTGCTTAACTCAAATAACCTCCTTTTAAAATTACTACGCTTATATATTACAAATATTTGTTTTTTTATAAACAAAAAATCGAGCAGGTACTGGATTTGTAAAAACAAAAAACTGAAATAGGTAAAATAAAAAAAAACGCATTATATTAGCCCATTAAAACAATATGTTATGCAAATGTTACATCATAAAACGCATTTTCTACCTGCATTTATATCTTATTAGGTTTTTGAAATAGTATTAAAAAAATAAAAAAACCCGTAACCCTTTTAGAGAAATATAATGCAACACGCTCTGTATACCTGAATATATAAATTTGTTAAATACTGCAATTTGACCTGAAATGCCTGATTTAAGCGCAATAGTTTGAATTCATTTATTACACTAGATAAACGATTTATGCATCGTTGAATTGATAACTAAGTCTAATTTAATAATATGTAAAAAAATTTCTGAAATTATTTAAATTTTTTAACATTACCGAAAGCAAAAGCCAATAAATGTACAATTAATTATAGTTAGATATACTACATTGAACTTTGATGTTTTATGTAAAAATAACCATAAGCAATATCGAAAAGATTTTTGGAATGTAGGACAATTATTTACGTTTTATTAAAAATAAAATAAAATCTTGCTGAAATTGATAATATAAGTACGCTTTTTTTATAAATCAAAAAAAGGCTTTTGAAAAAATGACTTTTTCCACAAAATTTGCTCTCCAGGCTACGTTTTTGAGCGGGCGGCGGCAAATGAAGTGGCAAACTCATTAGAATAAATCTCTTTACAGTATAAAAATTTCAAATCGTCTCTAAGTGGCGTGACTTTTTTTTATCACGGTCATAAACATAGAATTCCGTTCAAAAATTCATCATTTTCGACCAATGCTGGACGTAGGGTGCATATCCAAAAATGCTTTAAACTATACCATTAAGCATTTTTGAAGTCTACTCTATCAAACTATGTAAAAAACTAATCCAAAAAATATCAGCAAAATATATATAAAGGTGTGTGAAGTTACCCCTTATCTGACCAAAAAACCCCATTTTTCAGAACACACTTTTAATTTTTGAGTTTAAAATAGTATCACTGCGAAACGGCTTAAGATAATTCAAAAAAGTTTTCTTTAGGAGTTTAAGAAAGGTCATTAGAATGACTTGAAAAAATTTTGAGCATTTTCTTTGAAAAATGAATAATCTATTGGCAAAACTATTAAAAAAGTCAAGGCGAAAAATGAAGATTTTGAAATTCAAAGTGAAATATTTTTTTAACTGTAAGAGTTACTATGGTACATGAAGCATGTTTTTGCTTTGTCTCGTAACCTAGATTTAAAAAAGTCCAAAAAACACTAAAATCGATGCATGGTTATAGAAGTTATACCCCTTTAAAGCTCTTTCATACTCGAGATGGTCAACTTTGACACCCTGTAGCACACCCTGTGTTAAAACAGGGTGACCACAGAAACATTTTCCTTAAAGGTTAGCTCCCGCTTTTCAATTTTTGGGAACACCATTTCCCGATTGGACCAGTAGTTTAAAACATCTATATTTATTACCATGTTTTTTGTGTTTGGAACCACTGTGCGTCGTCGGCTTGTTGGCATAGACCAATGATTTGACTTAGCCCCAAAGAAAAAAGTCTAGAGACGTTAAATCGCAAGAACGCGGTGGCCAATTGACTGCTCCATTTTTTGAGATAACACGCTCGCCAAACTTACTCTTCAATAAATCGATTGTAACGTGTGCTGTGTGGCTTGTGGCACCGTCCTGTTGAAACCACATGTCGTCCTTGTCCATGTTTTCCAATTCGGGCCACAAATAATGGGAAATCATGGCGCGATAACGTTCGCCATTCACAGTAACATTACGATCGTTATTGTCGACGAAAAAATATGGCCCAATGACGCCGCCGGCATGCAAACCGCACCAAATAGTTATTTTTTGTGCATGAAGGGGTGATTCCTGAAGCAGATGTGGATTTTCACCAAACCAATAACCCATATTTTGCTTATTGACGAACCCCGTGAACCAAAAATGAGCTTCGTTACTGAAGATGATTTTGCGATGAAATTTATCATCTTGACACATCTTCTCCAGAGCCCAATCGGAGAACGTAGGTCGCGTCAAATGGTCCATCGGCTTCAATTCTTGAGTCAGCTTGATCTTGTACGGGTGTAAACCAAGATCCTTACCCAAAATCCTTACGCCATAAAGTGGTCTTTGCGATGCCCAGTTCTTGAGAACGCCGAGGAATCGACTGATTTGGATCGTTTTCTACGGACGCCTGAACGGCAGCGATAATTACGGCACTTCGACCAACCCGTTGTCTCACTGGCACGGCAGCATCACACAATGAATATGTAGACTAAAATGTTTGCACTAAACTTGTTATTGCTTGTCTACTAGGGTGAGAATAACGACCGAAAATTGGAGTTAACGCTCTTAAAGTTGTGGTCACCGACTCCGAATTTCGGTAGTACATTTTTATAATTTGCATACGTTGTTCATTCGTGTACTTTACCATGATGAAAATGCTGAGTTTACTGAAAAAAAGGAAAGTAACAGTTAGATCATCAGTGAAATAGTGCGTTCACAAATTAAATTCAAAGTTGTCAAGTACCTATTGGAAAACCCTTTATATGTATATATATATATATATATATATTAATGCTACGGCCCTGACTAAAAATTTTATTATTTTTGGCTAAAACGTAATTTAACACAAATTTGCAATTTGACAAAATCTTAACCCATTCAGGAGCTATAGGCGATTCGTAGTTTAGCTTTAGTATTTTATTTCTCCGATACGGAGAGTACCAAATCGCCTTAAATTTTTAGCCTAGGCCTACGTCTTTAAGAAGTTCTACCAAAAATCTTCAAATTCTAGTAACGTAAACTGTTATGAAAATTCTCAAAAAACTAGAGAATTTTAATTTATGAATCTTAATCTTAATGAGGGTTGACCCGTTCAAAATTCAACAAATTGTTTTTTTAAGAATCAGTCTGGTGTTAAATTAGTGGTAACTCATTACTTTATGTTTCAAAATAATGTTGAAGGTAAAGAGTATACATTACAATGTAATACTGATTTTGTCTGATTTTTCCGGGAATCCCCCAGCAATCCCGGGAACTTTGTGCGGGATTTTCCGGCCTGTTTTTTTTATTAGTTCACAGATTTGTGGAAAAAATTAAAAATTGTTGATGTTTTTTTTTTATTGAAATATTATTATTAGATTTTTATACATTACACAGATCAACAAATAAATAATAATATTTGTTGCCTTTTCGATTAGGCAACACCGAAATTATTTTTAGTTTTTAGTTTTGGATCTACCGTCACGCAGTGGGATATTTCACAAAATTTGTGGAAATAAGTCGACCATTTCTAAAGTAGTAGTCTAATTGCAACGAAAGTTTGAATAGCCTATAATTAATTTTTGTACGTTGCGTCCCACAGACCCCCGGTGCCGGCAATATGACCCCCAAAGAGTGGCACTTTTTGCTCAAAACATTTTAGTTTATTCTCCGATTTTCATTAAATTAACATATTTGTAATCTGCTAGTAGAGACTTACAAAAACTATGCAAAAATGTGTGTTATCTCTTAGTGTTCCTGAGATATTCCCATTTGAAAGTGCGAAATTCTGTTTTTGAAAGGTAAAAATCTTGAAAACTACGCTTAGGATTTGATTAAAAATGTGTGAAATTCTCATTTTAACGTTTTTTTTTTTTTTATTCAGAATTTCTAGACAATTTGTTTTTGGAACATCTGTTTTCAACTAGTGAACCTAGAAATATAAATTTATAGATTTTTAGATTTATATTATCATTTCATATTTGGAATTGAAAATGGAAATTTGAAATGTACATTCTTCTTTTCTGTATATTAAAAACAAATTATAAATTGTTAAATTTAAAACGATTAAAACTTGTACGAGAACATTTTAAATTTTCAAAATTAAAACTTCAAATTTATATAAAAAATTGTAGAAAAGGTCCTGCTTTTTGTTTTTTAAAGATTGTGTGATTTTTCCCACAATAACTGTTTTAACGGATATTCTTCTTGATGAAACAAGACAAAACGATGGTTTAAAGACTTTACGGAAATATGGATTATTGGATATTGTCGTAATAATATACATATATATTAGAGCGACTCAAAAAAAAGTGATTTTGTTACCCCTCTGAAAATAAAGCTTGATTTGTTTTTGATGATTCCCAAAATATTTTGGTTCTAGCGTTGCAATAATGTTCTGCTTTTCTAATATTATAAATTTATGGTGCACCTTTCATTAATAGATTAATATGTTTTTAACTAAAAAATTAATATTTGAAAACTTAAATATATCTCACAGCATCCTAGATTTGAAAACAGATATTTTGCTTATCACCAGATTATTATAATTGAAAAATGAAAAAATTTGATACTCATATTGCCTACACTCAGGGAACTTCTGCTTTAAAAATATGTAGTTGGTTGGGTTGTAATACAGTTTATTTATTTTCAATGTAAATGTCCGTCATTTGTAGAACAAATTAAATTTTTTACTAACCTTGTAGTTCATTTAAAAAAACAAACCACATCAAATGACTGTTTTATGATTTTACATTCATTTTTTACAGTTGTTTTTTGTTATTTAAAAAAATAAAAAAAAAAAATTTGGTTTATTTTTTACTACCATGTGGTTCATTTTTACTACAATTGTTAGTCATTTTTTGAACATTAAAAAACAAATGACAATGTTAGTTGAATTTAATGAAATGTAAGTCGTCCTTTTTTTAAATGAAATTTCATTTGTTTTTGACTACAATTGCTGTCGTCTTTACCAACATAATTTCCTAAGCGTATATTAAAAAAAGATAAAATATATCGCGATTTTCGAGTTTTATGTGAATAATTACAAAAAAAAAAATAAATTAACATTATTTTAAAAGCAGAACATTATTTCCAAATACGTAGAATTTGTATGAAAACCCGAAACGAAAATATGTATACTGTTAAATATTTCAATTAGTAGGTCGCAAGTGGTCAAGTTTTATATGCCATTGGATGCTGCTTCAAAACCTCTTTTCGATGATACCAAATTTTATTTAAGTCGTCTTGGCGCAAAGTACAAAAAAATTCGAAAAACTGAAAAAAAGACTTTTTAAAAATGGTCCAGCGCACGGATGGTCAACGCTAAAACCAAAATATTTTGGGAATCATCATAAAACATATCAAGCTTTATTTTCAGAGGGTTAACAAAAACACTTTTTTCTCTTCCATACAAGTTGAGTAGCTCTAATATATATACAGTAAAACCCGGTTAAGACGAACTCCGAGGGACCAAAAAAATTAGTTCGTCTTAAGCGAGGTTCGTATTAAGCGGGTTTTTTTTTATCGATAAAAAATATGTATTTATTAAAACAAAAACAAGATTTTTACATAAACAAAAAATAAAATTAGCATTTCATGCATTCACAATTAAAAATTCAATTAAAATTCTTCATTTAAAAAAAAAAAAAATCTGTTATTTTTTTCTGAATGACTGAATTAACGATTTCATTCGTTATAAGTTTTTCTATTACCAAAATATGATTGTCAGTTTCTTCGGCACACGATTTTGTTCGAATATATCACTTGACAAATTTTCAACATCGGCAGGATTAACAATTTCCAATATTTCCTCACCTGATAAAGTATGTGACGTCAAAACATTAGCATCTATATCTAGAAAGTCATCCACGGATATGAAATTCATATTAGGTCTATCCCATTAAACGGATAAAGAGTGTACTAAACATGGTAATTTGTATGAAAACGAGTTTTTGGGACTGCTTAAAACAGTTCGTAATAACCGAGGGTTCGTATTAACCGAGTTCGTATAAAAAGATGTATTTTATATGAAAATTGTTGCCAAAACGTCGGGACTTTTAAATTAGTTCGTATTAGCCGAGGGTTCGTCTTAACCGAGTTCGTCTTAAGCGAGTTTTACTGTATCATTCGACAGATCTCACTTTCTTGTTTCTAAATCCGCTGAGAAATCGGATGATATTCAACTTAGTTACTGTCGTATTTATAAGTGCATAAAGGTACGAAAAACTGGTTTTTTAACCGTAACTCAAAATTTTTGCGATGTTTGTTAAATTTCAAAAACAGATTCCTGTTGTACTCGAAAACATTTGCCAGAAACATTTACCATTCACTTCCAAGTTATTTCAACTTAATATTTTTTGTATCACTTTGTAAAACATTACGTATCCAATTATCCGTAACTCATTACTGTTTGTTGGAAAATAATGATACAGATAAAGAGTATACATTACAAGGTAGTGCATTACTTACCATTACCAAAGTTTTCCTGGCTAAAATATATTAAAAGTAATAGATTAAAAATGTTCTACAAAATAAATAAAAAAACATATTTACCCACATCTTATAAAGTAAATTGTTTAAACCTAACTTACCAACCTACTTAACAAATCATTACACACTTTAAGAAATTCTATTCAGATTACTTATTAAATCTCCTTTTTTTAAGTGTAATACAAAATAATCTTTTTAAATTTTATCAAAAACAAAATTGTATACACCTTTATCAATGTCACTTTTATTTAAATAATAAAAAATCCACAATATTTTACCAATATTCAAGTCATTTAACAAAATTTTTGTCCGCTACATTAAAATGAAAAAATGAGATAAATAAAGGGAAAACATTACAAAATATTGTTGAATTTATAACCAAAAGCGTGGCAATTTTTTGACTAAACAAAAAAAAAAAAAAGGTATATCCATGGCAGTAAAAGAAAAATTACATTACATTTACCCTCATCAAATCATATGAAAAAGGATGTTTAAAAATAAGTTATTATTTTGGGAAAGCTTTTAAATTAAAAGTACCATATGAATACAGTCAGTTACAAAAATGTATAATTATTTTCTCGCTTCCATTTTCATTTACAAAGAATTGTGCCGAAATATTTGTTATAAAAAATTTATTGAAATAAAATTTGATTTTACCCAGTGTACACGGTAAGCAGAAGGCGACGATTGGTTGCATAAAAATGTCGACAAGGGTGTATTCGTTGATGATTACAGTTTCAAAATCCGTTTGGAATAAAATCTGTTTAAAAGATATCCACGTTTTACATATTACTGATAGGATAAAAGGAAAGGCTTCCCAGCAAAACTTTGGTAATGGGTGCGATAAAGTAATTCATTACCTTGTAATGTGTACTCCTTACCTGTGTCATTATTTTCCAACAATTCACTGAATGTGAAAGAAATGCATTTTGCCTCAAGAAGGGAACAATTAGTGTGCCAGTAAAACTTTAAAATGAAGTATCAATGAGTGTCGTAGCTTCAACTGTTAAAAAGATCGATTTTTTTCATATTTCAAAACGTGATATTTACACAAACGTAAGAGCTAGCTACTCAAAACTTCGACGATGCAATATTTATATGACACTTACCATCCGTACCAAGTTTGGTAAAAATGAAGGGGGTAGAGGTCAAAAATTGGTTATCTTTTGTTGCTTTTATATGGATTCAATCAAAGCTTATAATTCTCATGATCTTTTTGCTTAACGTATGCAATTAAAAAAAAAAACACAAGAATAATATTCACATTATTGAAAAATTTGGAAAGTTGAATTTAACATGATTGTAACATATTCAAATACAATGACCCTAAACTTTTCCCAATTTTCAATTGCAGTAAAATTTTTTAAAACTTCAATAAATTTTTTTAATAATAGGTATGATTAATATTTTTAATTGGTAATGGGAAATGTTTAATTGAATTAAATTCAATTTAATTGTTATTTGTTTTCAAATATGCAAATAGTAAGTTTAATTGTATTTCTCTTTCATTTCAAAGTATTTTTTCCAAATTTTTAAAGGGGTTTTCTCAATTATGTGACTAACTGTCTATATTCCGTTCCCACATAAAATAAATTGAAAATGTTTAAAGCTCTTTTTAATTATATCCCTTCTTTAGAATTTCGCATACATTATAAATTTATCTGCGAATATATTGTATATGTGTATGAATTTTTCGTAAGTGACGTTGAAAAATTCTTTTGATGATTAATCACTATGGATTTTCAACATAATCCCCACGTATTTAGTATTTCTAATATATTATTTTGGAAAGCAACACACGCAAAAACACTCAACAACACGAAAATGAATAAATTATACCAAAGTTCTCAATAGCTTTTCTACACTGAGGGAAAAAATTAATAATTTTTTTTGCTAAAACTACTAAAAATTAGTTAAAAATGACGTTGCAGAATAATTTGATAAAAATAACAAATTTTTTTTTCTAAATATTAGTAAGATAAGAATAGCAAGAATTAATCTGTTGAATCTTCAAATATTTTGTTATATTTGAGCAAAGTTTTAGTTAATTGAAAGTAAGAAATTAATCTGCTAAAATCAGCAAAAATTTGCTATATGTTAGTAGACAAAAAAAAAAATCATAAAAAAATGTGAAATTTTTAAAGCTTTTTTTCGATTTTTTTATTGCGAACAACAATCTGCCCTTCTGAAATCAGCAATATACAATTTTTTAGCAAAAATTTCTGTTGAATTTAGCAAAATATACTGTTATTTTCATTCTACTAGATTTAATTAAGGTAAATATAGCTAAAATTTGGTTGATGCAGTTTTGTTTGCTGTTTTTAGTCTACAAATATTTAGTAAAGGTTTTTGCTCATTTTAGCAGACTAAATTGTTATTTTAAATTAACTAAAATTCAACTAAAATTTTATAAAATTAACAGGTTTATTTTTGCTGTTCTTATTTATATTAATATTTAGCAAAACAAATCTTCTAATTTTAGCAGTGTTTTCGGCAACGTTGTTTTTAGTAGCTTTTTCTGCTGTTTTTACAGGTTTATTTCTATGAATGTACCAATCCCGGAAAAAATTATTTGGTTTAATTTTGCTTATACACTGGATTGCAAAACTATAATTACAAATGATTTTTGCTTTTTTTGCTAATATTACAAAAAAAAATTTTGAAACTTTTAATGTTATAACTGAGCTCTTGTTGTGCAAAATTTAAGAGATTACTTAATTGATTTAAGAGAAAAATTGTGTAATAATATTTTGTTAGTGTTTCGTAACTAGAATTACATATAACGGTAAACAAAGAAGAATAGATAATAATGCAAAATTAAAAAAAATATTTTTATTTTTTATGCAATTTTAATCAATCTGCAATAATTTATATCATATCTAAGTGATTTTGAAAAAGAGCAAAAAGTCGCTTGTGAAAGGCGTGGTAGAGAAGAATGAGTGTATTTTCTAAAAATCATAACTACATTGCAAATTTTCAATTTTTTCTGAATCAGACTGCGCAGTTTCTGGTATTGAACCTTCGTCAGTGACCCTGTTTTTTTGAATTTTTGAATAATGTAATAATTGTTATGTTGTTATTTGTTCGATTGCGTCTATATGAAATTTTCTGTGCAATCACTGACCGTGGTATAGATAAACTGATTTCTAATGCCACATGCACTCGCACTACACGTTAGACAAAGCGCTTTAGCCCTCTGAGCTATCGTCAGGTCGAGTTTTGTTGTGATTAAAACTAGTTTTATTCAATACACGGAGTTTTTTTTTTTTGTTCTTGCATACATAATCTCAGAAGTACAACTCCAACAACACAATAGTTCTATTTTTAATTTTTTAATTTTTTGGGAAATTGATAGAAAAATAAACCGTTCATTGTAATTGTAGCATATTAAATTGATATTGTGGCAGATTAAATGAATTGTAGCAGATTAAATAGCTATTTTAACTATATTTTAACTAACTATTCATCTCAAATATATAATTAAAATTTTGAAAAGTTAGCGGGTTTATGTATGCTGTTCTAATTTTATTTACATTAAGCAAAAAAAAATCTGAAATCTGCAGTATTTTCTGCAACGTCATTTTTAACTAATTTTTAGTAGCTTTTTCTGCTAATTTTACAGGTTAATTTTTGGATTGTACGATTTTGAATATTGAAGACTTTATACGAACGGCCAGAGCGCGGTCATAGAATAGGATATATAAATTGGCTCCTTGTGATATTTCACAGCACTGACCTTGGTCATGTTTCTCCTACAAGCTTAAATATAGTTTCAATTAAAATATTGGATAACACAATAAAAATTTAAATTATTTATAAACTATCTAAACTTTTAATTATAGCAATTAAAAATATTAATAATATTAATTAAAAATTTTAATTAAAATTTTGAAAAAATTTTCAGAAAAATAAAAAAAAATATGAAGAACAAATTTACGAATATGTTGTTTTAATAGTGTAAAAATTTCATTATTTTATTTCATTTATGTGACTTTTGTATTTTTGATTTCTACAGGGTGTTTCAAGTTTCGAGTTTCTTTTTCAAATGCAAATTAAACACAATGTTTGAAAGGAAATTTATTATGTGTGTATTAATGTATGTATGTCGTAGAGGGTCTACCATTTATGAATGATAAATAATATATTTCAAATGTCCCCCGCTTGCACTCTAACACATGTCGTTTCTCGTGTTACTGTAGGGTATGCATTTTGGTCTGGTTGATGATCAACATGTCACGATATCTAAATCCGTTGATGGTCCAGCTGCATTTTCAAAACCAAATGCCGCAATGACACTTCCAGAATTGACACACAATTTTTTTTTACATCCAAAACAGTTTTTCACCTCAAACATCTTTTTCACCTCTTAAATTTTGTTTTAACCCTTATACCAGTTTTTCTACACGAAAAATAAACAATAATGGCTGAATTAGTTTGTACGTTACGTTCTGTGACGAATCAGCTGATTTGTTTTTGATTTATGAAAATGAGTGCGTGTGGTTAGTTTGTTTGTTATGTAACGTTGCGTGCCGGACGAACCTGTTAAAGGGTGAATTAGCCAAGCGTAAACGTATCTCGGTGTACGAAATTTAATAAGTAAAATAAGAATATAAGATATTTTGTGTATCTTGTTGTTTCATTCATATTCATTAAACATATAGAATACGTAAAAACACAAAGAAAATCTAATCAAAATAGAATTTTGTTGTCCGTTTACGTTTTCTATATGTTTAATGCATATGAATGAAACAACAAGATACACAAAATGTCTTCTATTCTTATTTGACTTATTAAATTTCGTACACCGAGATACGTTTACGTTTACGCTTGGCTAATTCACCCTTAAAACAGAATTTTCGTTACTACGTTAAGTGACAGCTAAAAACAGCTGATTGCTCTCACATAAAAAAAAAAACTAAACAACCAACACAAGAACATTTTTTTTTTTTAATTTTATAATCCAAATTGCACAAAATAATATAAAAAATTTTTTGGGACACATTATGATAATGAAATTACTATCATATTTACAACTATAGCTTATATGTTGTTACGAAACAGACTAACCACACTAAACAAACATCCGGAACGGCACGTTACAGAAACGTCACGGAACGCGAAGACCAATGGAGCCTTAAGTTCTTCTAGTTATTTTGTTCGTTGCCTATTTTAGGCGATATGAACAAACATAGGCTTAGAGCGAATCTCAAAAACTAATCCATAACGATTTATAAGTTTAGGCATAAAAAATTCCTCTTACCAATATATGTAACTGCAGTCCAAAAATCACCCTTTTTGTGGTTTTCCTTAAGAAGAAAACTCACCTAAACTATAACATATATTGACTAAACTTAAAGGCTTTGCTAATACTACTAAATATAATCATTCTGCCAAATTTCATAAAAAACCGTCTATACGTTTTCAAGTTATGACGATGTTTTTTCAGGTACGCTCTTTGCATACTTGAACCAAAACTACGGATTTTTTGAAAAGTTTAAGCTTCAATCTTGCTCTGCCTAAAGTACCGACGGTTTCTAGTCAACATAAATTTGTTTTCAAGATTTTTGAAAATTGTATACATTTTAAAATATTTATTTTTTGTATTTTGCGAAACTCTAACATCGCTTTCTCGCTTCCAAACCGTGCCATGAACTCAAAAAATGGCTTTGATCAATATTTTGTGAATTTGGCTTTCTATCAAAATAGCTTAATTTCATTTATATCCAATTTAAAATGCCCCGCCTCGAGGCGGTCTTGTTGGTTAGAGGGTTAATATGTTGTATTATTTCATTTGTAACACACATGGTGGAGGGTTTGAAAAAATTTTTGGTAAAACCAAATTTAATTCATATACATGTTTTATAATCAAATATAATTTATTTTTTTACCAACTCATTGTTCACCAAAATGATATATATTATATAATTTTGCGGATATTTCCCGTGGCGTTAGGAAATAATTAATTATTCTATAATTGCCTAAAATTTACATACTAAATGGAAATACAATTTTCATTGATTTGTGTGTTATTTATAAATCGGTACGTTTAAATGCGAACATTATACATTAGAGTGCCTCGTATTGAGCCTTTTTAAAAAATTTGCAAGTTGAACACCGCGGAAAATAAAGATAAGCATGTTTTATGATGACTCCAAATATAATTTTTGCTCTAGCGATAACATGCCGTCAAAAACACTTTTTCTGTGAAAAAAAAAATATTAGTTACGGCACCTTTTGTCAAAAATTTGGTCACATATAAAAAAAAAGTTTAAAAATTCAGCGCTTCTGTATTAAAATAAGATTAAAAACAGCTTCTCGACTTGAGATAATAAGATTTTTATGTAATTTTTTTTTTTTTAATGTAATTTTTTTTTTAAGATTTCAAAAAATCTCTCATTATTCATCTTTTTTTTCTCATTTTGAATACATATTTGAAAAGTGTTGACATAATATCAATATAATAATGTTTCTTCATGTTAAAGGATGTATTCTTTATGGAACTAGAAGCATCTGATTTTTAAGATAAATGCCTCTAGTTTTTACCGCAGTTAATAGATTTGCTTTTTTCTATGTAATGCTTAAACTAGAGACTTGGATGATTAATTACCCAGCAAAACAACACATTACCAAATAATGGGTAAAGTAATGTATCTCCATAGGGCTCCACGCATTACAATACACATTACTTCACTAATCAATTTTACAGGCGATGAACCTAAAAGTAATGGGTGGTCTCATTACCTAGTAGAGGTTAAAGTAACTGGTTATTTATATAAATTTGTATATAAATAGATTTTCCTAAAAAAAAATATTACAAATATTTTTTTTAATTAAATAAATAAGGTGGTCGTCCTAAGATTTGAACCTGGGGCTCTGATTGTTAAGCGATAACTCTGCCAAGTGAGCTATCGTCACATATAATAACATAAAAACCCTTTAAAGGGTTGCTTAAATTGTAAACGAATTGCTATGCTTTGAGTTTTCGTTTGCGATCTTAAAAATATATACCCTACCCTCATGCTTACAAAAAATCACAAAGTAATGTGTCTAAATATAGGTTTTCAAAAAAATATTTTAAATATGACTTTACGTTTTTATTTCATGTATTATGTAAGTAATGATCGGTAAGTCAATATTTTATGTTTTGAAATAATGTAAAAGGTAATGATGTATCATTGCATGGTAAGACATGACTGTCCAATTTTTGGTCACTCATTACTTTATGTTACAAAATACTGTTGAAGGTAGGGAGTATACATTACAATGTAATGCTGACGGTAAGGTGTATTCATTACAAAGTAATGCATTATTGAACCCATTATCGGTAACTCATTACTTTTTGTTGGAAAATAATGATACATGTAAGCAGTATACATTACAAGTGAATGCATTACGTTATCGCACCCATTACCAAAGTTTTCCCGAGATTTAGTATTAAACATTCAACACCGTTCAACATTTTCTAAAATATTTGCAAAATAAATCAGAATTTTGGTAGAAATTTAATATCTTTTTTTTTTAAATATGAAACATTATGTTTTATTAAACAAAAAATATTGTAATGATTGTATAGGATATATCAGTTTCGAAAATTATTAGTGGATTTCGGGACCATTTAGACCAACGGTTCCCAAATGGGGGTCCGCGAAGAGCTCCGACAATATGATTGTTTCCAGGCTAAAAAATTTCATGTATGGATCACACATGAACATGAATGAACACATATGATCATTAGGGTAATAACTTTTTGCATTTTTTGCAAATATCAAATCTCCCCAGACAAAATCGTGTACGGCATGGACAAATATTAAGAACTGCGTTTTTAGTTTTTCGCTATCGTTAAAAAATTGAATCAAACAAAGTTAAAAAAAAAACTTTGATGCCTCAACGTCTGACCATCACATTTATATAATTAAGGCATGCTGATTTCAATAGTAAATTCCGTTTTCGAGTCAATGGAATAGTTTTCTTCCAAATTTGCTTTTAATTTTCGCTATTTTTTTGCAGTTTTTTATATAAAAAAAAATCTGTTTTCACATATTAATATATTAAAGGCATTTTAGAAATCGCTGCCGGTGCGTAAGGTTTTTTTTACCAAGTTGAACTGAAATAGTTTTTTTTATCATTAATACAATATTTGCCATTAGAAAACCCCTGGGGAGAATGTTGTCCAAAAAAAGTTATCACCTTAATGATCATGTATGTAGATTAGGGATACAACTTTTTTTAAATTTTTGAAAATATCAAAATGGCTCTATCCATACCATGTAGTGCATAAAAAAACAATAAGAACTGCATCTTTAGATTTTCGATATCATTAAAAAAGGTTCCGCGTCAAATGCAATTAAGTTTGGGATCAGTAAGTTCTAAAAAAATAAAAATATTTTCTTTATAATTTCATTAAATGATAAATAAATTATAAGTTTTTCCATTAAATATTGAATAATATTCTGTATAAATTCAATTTATCGTGATAAAATATTGCGACTTGCCTACGCTGTCTTATGCAAATTTGCGAAATATTATAATTTATTGACAAAAGTATAAAAATATATAAAATTTTTTATTTTACTAACTTTTATTTATTTTTGAGACCTATTGATTTCAAACTTTATTAAACATGGTGCGAAAACTTTTTTAACAATAGCAAAAATCTAGTGACGAAAAAATTTGGTAAAAATACTACTTGTAAAAGAAAAAAAATTTTATAAATATTTTTGAAAAAATAAAAAAAAAAAAATCTTAAAGGACTTTCAGAAATCGGCTTCGACGCGGAACGTTTTTGTTCCGAAATAACCTGAGGAAACATTTTTCGGTTTCAGCACAACATCGGCTACAGCGTGGTGATAGGGCCTTATTTTGGTTGTACCCCTAATGTAGATATTAAATCTAATATCGTTAATGCACATGTACTCGTATGTATGTAGTTATATGATAGGATGTATGGAAATTTATGTATCCATATAGGGACATACATGTACGTTTCTAAGCATGTACAAACAAACATTGAACCTTTATGGACGCATACATTACAACTTTCACAAGGGTTAAAACAAATTTGAAGAACTTGCACAATAAATTGTACAATTTTATTAAATTCAAATTATTAAATAGAAATTCATTGAATAATTGGAATTATTTTGGACTCCATTAAAAAAAAATAAATTCATTCTCGCCTAACATTCATATCACTTACCCTTTTAATAATTCTGCACCATATTCAATATGTACCTCTTAGCTAATTGTCTTTATAATTGAATCTATTAAACATTTTTAAAGCTGCTTTTGTTAAACACTGCGTTGCAAAACTATAATTACGTGATTTTACTAAATTTCGTAAGTTAAAAAAATTTAAAAGAGTTTAACCGGCGTTAATGTAAAACCAATATAAAGTTAATAATATTTAAAAAAAAAAATGTATTTATTTTTTTATTTTACTATTTAAAAAGGTATAACAATATCAATTAATAACTATAAATATACCTAACTTAATATTTTAAAATTTCCAAAACTTTAAAGCAGCAGTTTTAATAGTGCGTAAGGCCTCATTTTTTTGTTAATCATCTGGAAAACTCGATCGGACATATACTGTCTACCAGATTTGTTAGAAGTTATTCCGTAATAGATCTCCACGCATCAAAAACCGGTGAAAAGTGTTTTCATATCGAAGGTTTCTGCGTAAACTCGTATGGTTAATACTCCTCAAATATCCTCAATGGGGTTTTGATTTGGAGAACATGAGGGCCAATCGAATACTCTTATATTTTCTGATAATAGCCATTCCATCGTCTGTCAAAAAGACCCGTAGTTGAAAAAACTTGAAAAAGACCAAGAGCATCTACGGGTTAATTTAGTCAAAAATATATGTTAAATGATTAAAGTACTGGTTTTAGCCAGGTTTGTAAAAAAAAAAGAATTTAAATACTTTTTGTTCAAATATATATAGATTCTCGCAGTAACTTCTTTGACCTTAATGCGGCTCGGCAAGGGTTAACGTTGTTTAATATGTCCAAAACTTTTGGCACAGAATCTTCGAATATTGTGTTATTATATTTTACATCACGTTTATTAAAATTCAAAAGTAGTAAGAAAATCTTCAACGTTTTTTGTAAATTGAAATATATAAGTGTGTGGTCTCTTGGCGCCTCTGGTACACATGGGTTAATGATGTCCAAATTTTTTTATTTTCAACCTTAAGTCATGATGATAAAAAAAAAAAAACAACAAACGGTACAAAAGTAGCAAATTTTCGATTTTAAATATTTTATGACAACAAATAAGCCAAAAATTACGAAAAAATACAATTTCCTCGAAATTTGCAAAAAATTAAATCGTTGCCCTACCCAAGTGTGCCAGGGGATATTTTTAAAAATTTTTTATTTTCGATCTCTAACATGTTTTAAAGAAGTCACTGGAGTCCGAATCTCAATTTTTGCGATTTTGTTAAAGAAATTTTTTTAAAATTTGAAATTGGAGATTTGAAAAACACCCCAAAAATTTTGTCCGTTTTTGACATTACATTAGGACAGGTTAACGCCATCCAAAAAAAAAACTTCTTCCACATCTCGCAAATTTGAGTCTTTTAAGTAAAAAAAAAATATATTTCAGTAATCAATTTCAAAAATTTTTAAAATGTGTGCTCGAATTTTTCGGTCAAGTAATAATTGCCACCGATTTTGTGTTTTTATACCTTTTTGAAAACATAATTGTATCTTCATTTCGATTAATTTACCTTCTTGAGTAAAAACTTTTACGACATTTAAAAAATTTGACAAAAACTAAAATTGTATTCCGGTTTCTAAACTTTAGGGCTGTTTCGGGTAGAAAAGGCATAGTCCGATTGAGCTAAAACTTTTACAATAGCGTTTTTACACTAAATGGCACAATCCTGGACCTGATCACCTATAAAAATCGATGATCGTTTTTATAAAACCACTCTAAGCACCATATATAAATATATCTTATCACAAACAAATTTTTTTTTTTACGAAAGTATATATTATTATATCTTAAATTATATACCTTATATTTTTTAAAAGTTCAAAATGTATTTTATAGGTTACAAGTAGCACTTTTGGATACCGTAACGATTAAAAAAATTTCCTGGAAGTTACAGTACCTCTTATGTACCCAAAAGCGTGTTTTTGGCACTTTTAGGTTACAACATTTCGAAAATCTTACGTGATAGGGCTATTCTGAGCTAAGATTCGGATTCAGCATGTCTAAAACCTAGAAGAAAGTATAGTCTGATTCTTGGTTAAAAATTTTCATCAAATTTTGTCGGCCTGTGTATTCATTAAAACTCTTCAATTACATGTAGCCTTTGCTTAAACATTTTTAATAATGAAAATTTATTAAAATACTAGATCACATAAGAGTTATCTATTACTTATCTATTTCAATAAGGGCTAAAAAACCAAATACCACATCGTGGTTTCTGTAGCAAATGAATGTCACAAGTTATACCCTCAAATGCTGAAAGACAAAAAAAAATCCCAATTGGAAAATAACAAAACAAAAAATATTTTTATTCTTTGATCAGAAGATTAAATAAAACATTATTTTTTGTATAAACACTCAAAATACGAAATTATTGTTAAAACCACAAAAACTTCCGTAAAATTAACCAATTTTTTGTATTTTACCAAGGTTTTAGTTAGTTCGAAATTTTTTCGTATTCTTTCGAATGGGTTATTATCATTGTAGAATTGTTTAAACGCAATCCTTATAAAAGCTACACACAGAGAAAAAGTTGCTATTTGCCAACTGAAATTTGGTTACTACGACTCAAATTCAGTTATTTTGACTTTCAGTCGGTTGGTACAACTCAACATTAGTTTTACACCAAAGTTTGGTTATTTCAACTAAACACCAAAATATTCTGAAATCTAATGTAAATATCGTTGTACAAACTGAATTTATAAGTCGTTACTATTAAAATACGCTTTTCAATTCGGTTGGCACTTAATTTCTCTGTGTGTATATGTCCTACTGGGTTATATGTAACCAACACATGCAACTGTTGCCATTGTATTTATATTATTTCTCTAATACATGCATTCAAACATTGCCAGATTCAATTTTGATGTGATAATGTAATAAAATTCACTTGTATTCGTAGTAACGCACTCGAGGTTGTTTCAAAAAAAAATGTATACTCTTGACAATTTTAGAGACGTTTTTTTTACGATTTCGTGTTGTGATTTTACCGGGAAGTTTTTACAGGAAGTTGTCATATAGCGACATGTATATTCAAAAAGACATTCACATATATTGTATATGTTTGATGCAGGCTGGATGAAAATTTTGTTTGTTACTTTTTACAAAATTTATTTGTGAAGACTGTAGCAACAAAAGGGAAATGGCTGTGAATTTTAATTACCTAAGTAAAAAAATATTTTCTGAATTTTCGTATTATATATAATTATATCCGAAAAATGAGAACATATAATACAATTAGACAATATTTTATACAATTGTCCTCATCCAAATGTATCAAATTATATAACAATACAATTATATCCAGTTAGATGCAATTGTATACAAATATATTTGACATAAGTTATAATTTTATATGATTATATACTTTGCAATATATCATTATAAAAAATTGTATAAAGTAATATATAACTATGTATATCAAAACTTTTTTACTTGGGTATGTATAAAAGAGTAAAAGAAGGTACCATGCTTGTGTAACAGTATTGTGTTCTTGGTGCTTTATACATTGGTTGTAAGAGCAGAGGCATATCTACAAATATTTTTAAAGGAAAACTATTAATCCTCCGAAGCACATTTTCTGTAGGAATAATTTCATAAAATCTGAGCGTTTTTTTATGGGAAAACGTGCTGAGAATCAGGGATTTTTTATAGAAAAAGTTACTGAATATTGTAGGGTTTGCTATATAAAAGTTTTAACATCTTAAGGTTTTTGTATTGAAAACAGACTTAACAAACTTTTTCTATAAAAAAAAAGTTCTCAGAATCTATAGGAAACAGTCCTCCGATTCTGAGGGTGTTTCTATAGGAAACAGTCCTCCGATTCTGAGGGTGTTTCTATAGGCAACAGTCCTCCGATTCTGAGGGTGTTTCTATAGGAAACAGTCCTCAGAATCTGAATGTTTTTCTATAGGAAAAAGTTTTCAGAATCTGAGGGTTTTTTTATAGGAAAAAGTTCTCAGAATCTGAGGGTTTTTGTATACGAAAAATTCATCAGAATCTGAGGGTTTTTCTATACGAAAAATTCAGAATCTGAGGGTTTTTCTATAGGAAAAATTCCTCAGATTCTGAGGGTTTTTCTATAGGAAAAAGTCCTCAGATTCTGAGGGTTTTTCTATAGGAAAAAGTCCTCAGATTCTGAGGGTTTTTCTATAGGAAAAAGTCCTCAGATTCTGAGGGTTTTTCTATAGGAAAAAGTCCTCAGATTCTGAGGGTTTTTCTATAGGAAAAAGTCCTCAGATTCTGAGGGTTTTTCTATAGGAAAAATTCCTCAGATTCTGAGGGTTTTTCTATACGAAAAATTCAGAATCTGATTGTTTTTCTATAGGAAAAATTCCTCAGATTCTGAGGGTTTTTCTATAGGAAAAAGTCCTCAGAATCTGAGGATTTTTTTATTGGAAAAATTCCTAAGAATCTGAGGGATTGTCGTCTTTAGGAAAAAGTCCTCAGAATCTGAAGGTTTTTCTATAGGAAAAGTCGTCAGATTCAAATGGTTTTTTTGCCAAAAAAATCATCAAATCGCTTTAGAAAAAAAACCTTCAGAATCAAATGATGCTTCTAATGTAAAATTTTCTGAGAATCAGAGACTTTCTTTAGGTTTTCTTCTATAGAAAAAAGTCTTAAAAATCTTTTGATTTTTCTTCCGGTCCATGATTTCTTCTCACGACGTATTTTTTAGCAGAGTAATAATTCTCTGAAACATAAAATATTTTAAAAAACAAATATACTTACGCCCCTGCTATTAATGATGATATACCATGGTGATGTTGAGTATGAGTGTTTATTATGAAATATTGTTAAGTATAATGTATCATTGCTGCCATATGTGGTATATGCTGTTGTGTTGCATTAAAAACGTAAATATATCATTCTGGCATTTGCTCCTTTTTCCCTATAGTTACTTTAGTTACAGATACATTTGCTGCTGCTATTTTTTTTTTCAGAGGCATAAAATTCTAATTTTATGTTTATTCATACATACAACTTTGTGAGTAGAATTTACACTTAAAGCCGGGAATTTTTTTTTATTATTATTTTACTAAAATGCATCCTTTTTTTTGCCTGCTATGAAAAAAATCTTTGTAATTTCACAACTTTACTGAAATGTAAATATTTTTGTAAGTAAAAGTCGTGTGTGTTATATGATTTTAAACACATAAAAAAGCATTAAATTTCTACGCTTGGTTGCATTAATTTGTTTTTGTAATTTTTCATTTTGTCATCGCCATCGTCAGCATCATCATGATCATCTAATATTTATGCAACATGTAAATTTATGTGAAAATTGTCTTCACAACAATTGGGACTTTACAACATATACCATATATGCACACTCAACTAAAAAAGGTGTAAAAAAGTTAAAGAAAAATATGTAATTTTACAGAAAAATTAGCTATTTTTGGGACACCAGACCATTTAGATAATTTTAGCAAAACGTGTCTGTAATGATTTAGTAAAGTGAAAGTAGTAGGAAAAATTAGTAAAGTTTACTAAAATTTTAGTGATCCCTTAAAATTTACAAAAAATTTGTAATTTTTTTTTTTATTTAAAGTAATTTTTATTATCCTTTGGCATTTTATTTAAATATAAAATTTTTAAAATTTTCGATTTGAAAAAAATAATTTGCGTTCAACTACGAAAAAAGAAAGTTATTAAAAAAATTGTGCTTATTTTTAACAACTCGGGCTTAAAACTTGTTAAAATATTTTGATAAAATCAGCAACGAAAATTAGTGAAACATTTTTACTAAAATATGATTTCGTACTAATAATTAACTTTTTTATTGGAGTGTTACCTATACTCAAAAAAAAAAAAGTTTGTGAAGTCAGCAAAAAATTTAGCTGAGTCAGCAACATTTTAGTCAGGAGGGTGTCAGCCAAATCTTTTGCCGAAAATCGGCGAGATGATTTTTAGCAACAAAATTAGTAGATTCAGGAAAAATTTTGTCAACACTTAGTGGATTAGAACTTAAAAAACCGTTGCTAAAAATTAATAAAATTTTTGCTGAATATTAGTAGACTGAAAAAAACTAAACAAAATTTGTAGGAAAATTATACTTTAGTTAATTTATTTGCTGAAAATCCTAAACTTTTTTTATTGATTTTTCTAAAAATAATTTACAATAAGTTACGAAATATAAAAATGTTCATACTCCCACATTGACGATATGAATTAATGTAATATCTGCAAATATATAGAAATTATTATAAATAACATAAACAAAATTATCTCTAAACTACTTACATCAATGGTTGTCTAAATGGTGAAATCGTTTAAAGGAACATAAATGGCGCGGATAATTATGGAAACGAAACGAAAAAATAACAAAATATACAGCCCTTTTTATAATAAGAAAAAGGAAGCGTAAAGATCTACCTAAGATGTGTGTCTTTGTCTTTAGCCAAACTACCTGCTGTATATTTGTTTGCAATTTGACCACACTAAATTATTAATCTCTATAAACATTTAGTTTACAGATACACATTTAATCTTTATTAAATTTAAATATTTTATTTAATTAATGGAGAATTACTTTCAAAAGCCTGTGACAACACAAAATTTAAGTTGTTTCAATCCACAATTTTGTTTTATGTATGAAAAATAGATACAAAAATCTTTCATGGTGAATCTTTTTATATGTCTTACTAGAGTTGTACTTTTAAGTATAATTTTTCTCTTCACAACTACATCTTGACAAGCCACGATATCTAATTCATTCTGCTTATATCTTTCAATCTGGTTTGTCGTCCACACCAGCGCTAATAAGCACAATTTTTTCAGCAAAATAAATTAGTAAAACATTAGTAAAATATTAATAAAACAGTGTTAGCCCCGGTGGGCTAGTTGGTAGCGTGCTGGCTTATCAGTGCGAGGGTCGTGGGTTCGATTCCCACCAGAGGCACTGGTCTGTTTTCGCTACAACGCGCCGAAAGCCATAGTAGCTAGTGCTCGGTTAGGGTAATAGTATATAATTTGTAGTTATATGATTATTAATTAATAAAATTAAAAATAAAAATAAAAAATAAAAAATAAAAAATAAAAAATAAAAATAAAAAATAAAAAATAAAAAATAAAAAATATTAATATTAATATAACATTAGATTAAAACAGTGAAGTCCTGAATAAGTATAACTAAAATTTTAGCTGAAAACATAATTTTAGCAAAAAATTTGCTTAAAATAGTGTATCTGATTTACAAGACGTTTTACTAACTTTTCTACTAACTTATTTTTTTGAGTGTACAGTATATGCAAAGCTAAAGGCATCAGACATAAATTGTATCAAAAAAATACAAATACCATTTGGTTAAAATTTTTGGTATTTTCAAAGACTCCCTTCTGTACAAAGTACAAAATATTGAGATTACAATTTACACCGAAAATGTTTATGAAATCCTTTTGAAGTTTTGATACAGATAGTTAAAATTTAATTAAAAATGTATCATCATGTTGACGTTTATAAATAAAATGAACTTATGTATAACAAGTCGAAAGAAAATCAGAAAAATGTAATCAAAATGATTTTATCTTTTGCTGAACATTTTGTGTATGTCCTTGATTTAAAAGAAATCGATTATTTTAACAAACTACAATTCGATTAGGTTGAAATGAAATTCGTTATAAGAACGCAAAAGTGTTAAAACACACAAATCGATGACATGATATTCGTTTTTATGTGAAATATAAATTGTTCTGCATTTTTGCTTTAAACATGCATATTCTGAGTACATATTGATATTGAAAAGTCTTAGGATTCTAAGGACTTGTTTCTTATAAAAATCCTCCAATTCTGCTAACTTTTTTCCTATAGAACAAAACTCAGATTCTAGAGACGTTTTTATGCAGAAAAATAATTAGATTTCGAAGAACATTAAAGAGATTTATGTCTACAAAAAATCATTACTTTTTATCAAACTTTGTCTTTAGAAAAATGCATTTATTGTGTGGATATTTTTCTGTTAACGAATTCTCAAGTTCTGAAATCTTTTGTTAATAGATAAATTACCAAATTCTGAGGACATTTTTCTGTAAGAATTTCTCAGATTGGAAGAACTTTTTCCTAAAGAAAAATCCGACAACTTTTGCTATAAAAAAAATTGTCAGATTCTGCAAAAAATAGATTCTGAGAACTTTTTCTTATAGAAAAATCTTTTTATTCTGTGAAAGTTTTCCCTTAAAAAATCGGCATAGTAGTACGCAGACTTTCGTCGGCTCCAGTTCGAATTAGAAATATATGATCACCACCGTTATAAATTTCTGTGTTGGTATTTTATAACGATATTGGGAATATATATCGAATTTGAACTGGACAAATAGAAAACCTAACACGTTAAAATATGGGCACAAATAAAACTTACCTATTGTTTTAAAATGTTCATATCGGTTTGTGTTTTGGCATGTTAACCAAACAGCATTATTTTATTTAAGTGAAATGGTGGTCGGCCTAGCAAAGAAATCCATCAGTTTCGAAATCATTTTTTAATAAAAAATAAAATTATTTATGCACTGTAAACTGCACACATTTTACAGGAAAAATTCCAAAAGTATTGAATCTTTCTAAAGGACAAATGTCCCGAAATTTAATTCATATCCAAAAAAAACGAGTCTGAAGATTTTCCTTTAAAAAAATAAAAAATTTTAGAATTTCATTCCGCAATGTTTTTACTTCTAAAACATTAAGCTATTTTCGTTTTATTTCGAATTTAATGTATTTTTTCTTATAATAAATCATCAAATTCGAAACCGGTTTCAGGTTAAAAAAAACTTTGTTTCGTAGGGTCAGTACGAGGGTGGATCAATAAGTCCGTGACTTTTTACATGAAACACAGTTTTTTTTTTGCAAAAAAAAAATATTTATTTTTCAACATAATCTCCTTTCATCAATAATTTCATCGTTGGAGCTAAATCTCTTTCCACCTAGCCATTTCTTTATGTTTGGAAATAGGAAATAGTCACTGGGGGCTAAATCCGGAGAATATGACGGATGAGGTACCAATTCGTAGCCCAATTCATGGAATTTTGCCATTGAGACTGCACACGTGTGCACCCGTGCATTATCTTGATAAAAAAGAACCTTTTTCTTGGCCATATGGGGTCTTTTTTTTAAATCCTCGTTAAATCGGTCCAATAAGTTGGCATAATATTCGCCGTTTATTGTTTTTCCCTTTTGAAGGTAATCGATGTGGATTATCCCGCGTGCATACCAAAAACTGTTGCCATCACCTTATTGGCCGACAAACTTACCTTTTCTTCTTCGCAGCCGGTTCACCCGGAGAAACACATTGTTTAGACTGCTGCTTGGTCTCCGGAGTGTTGTAATGGATTCATGTTTCATCTACAGTTACAAAACGCCTCAAATACTCATTCCAATTGCGGTTAAACAAATCCAAGCAATCCTTTGAAGTTGTCACACGATTACGTTTAGGGTCAATTGAGAGCAAAAGCGGCACCCATCTTGCAAACAGCTTTCTTAAACCGAACTGATCATTTAAAATCGAAACCACACTGCCATATGAAATGCTTATGACATCAACAATCTCACTCACTTTTACTCTTCGATCGTGGATTGTTTGGAGTTGTTTAACCGCAATTCGAATGAGTTTTTGCGGCGTTTTGTAACTGTGGATGCAACATGGATCCATTACAACACTCCGGAGACCAAACAGCAGTCTAAACAATGTGTTTCTCCGGGTGATCCGGCTCCGATGAAGGCCAATAAGGTGATGGCAACAGTGTTTTGGAATGCACGCGGGATAATCCACATCGATTACCTTCAAAAGGGAAAAACAATAAACGGCGAATATTATGCCAACTTATTGGACTGATTTAACGAGGATTTAAAAAAAAACGACCCCATATGGCCAAAAAAAAGTTCTTTTTCATCAATATACTGCACGGGTGCACACGTGTGCAGTCTCAATGGCAAAATTCCATGAATTGTACTACGAATCGGTATCTCATCCGCCCTATTCTCCGGATTTAGCCCCCAGTGACTATTTCCTATTTCCAAACCTAAAGAAATTTATCGGTGGAAAGAGATTTAGCTCCAATGATGAAATTATTGATCAAACAAATGGAGATTGTGTTGAAAAATAAATTATTTTGTTACCCAAAAAAACTGTGTTTCATTCAAAAAGTCACGGACTTATTGAACCGCCCTCGTATGTAGCTTTATTTTTGGCAACTTTAATCGCGGTTTTTTCAAAATTGTGGCAAATTACTTATAATTTTGGATCTAATTAAATCCAATTAGCTCTAAAGCAATCCCATGGACTATTTTGGGATCTATCAGGATCTTAAATAAGACTAATTTTAAACTAATTTACGCCAGTAATATATTTATCTAATTGGATATTACTGTATATTACAATATTGAAATAAGCTTGAATAAGTTGAAATATCGATTGATATAAAATATGATATGATTTTATATACGAATATATAATACTATATAAAGATTCCTATTTGAAATCTATGGCAGCAACAAAATTTATCCTCTGTCTTTGACAATGAGTTTAATTTGCTCCAGGTATACCCTGCATCTTGAATTCACCTGAGTGTGTTTCGACTCTATTTGTAGCGCTTTCCTTGTGATATAATGATTTTATATTTGAGATATAACATTTTTTGATGGCACACTTTTTTCAGCTTTTGAAATTTTTGCTATTTTAAATTATATAGATTAAGAGAACTGATTTCTAAAGCCAAATTTTCAAATTCTATGAGAATTCTAAACATTTTTGTATTGACAAAATTTCAGATATTTTCCGACAAATTTTTTTCATATATTCTACTGAAAGGTCAGATTAGCATTATATTACAAATAAAAGTCATCTTAAATAAGGCATAATAAATAAAAATGTTTTTTTTTTTTAGTTTGTTAACATATTTGCAATAGTCATAGAAAACTTAAAGTGACATTTTTGTTTTGTCAACTTCTTCAATTTGTATGTTTGAAAACAAATTCTTTATATCCTTTTGTTCACAAGTTTTTTTTGTTACTAAATAAAACTCCTTTTTTCTTGTATGAATTACACAAAAATATTAAGAAATAGTTGCAAATATATGCAACTGTCATGTTCCAGATAACATGCCCTTTATTCTTTGCCAAAAAATTGAGATTTAAACAAAACTGTTCAAAGAACATGTAAAACTTTTTTCTATTTCATTCATCTTCAAACAAAAGTTTCGAAAAAAAAACGCTTATCTTCCAAAAAAAAAAATTATAAGTTTGAAAGTTCTACAGAACTTCAATTTTGCCATACTTTACACAAAAGGAAAAGCCTGTTTTTTTTTGAAAACTGAATCATATGTTGGTTTTTTGTTTAAAAAATTATTTTCTTTTTGTATTGTAATTTACTTACTGGGGTTTGGAAAGAGTTACAAAATATAGCTAAAAAATTAAGGATTTTTGTATTAAATGATTAAGTTTTTTCAATGTAAAAACAAGACAAAAAAATATTAAATTTTTTCAACTTTTTTATTTTTTTAAAAATCTGATACGTGAATTATAAGTTTTACTTTACTCGCTCCAATAAGGGTATATAATTCACTTTCAGAACTTTACGTGGACAATTTTTATAAAATCACATTTTTTATTGGTTTTGAGCACTGTTCCATAATTTAGGGCCAATGTATTGTATTCGTGTACAAAATTCAATCAAATATTTTACATGCAAGTGTTTGAATTTTGCATTTAAATCTGACAAAATTTCCCTAAATTTTCAATTTTTTTTTTATTGTTTTTTTTTTTTTAGATATTTGAATGAATTCATTGCAATTTCAAAGCATATTAGTTAAACTATTTTAATTACTCGTGTGAAATATATAAAAAAAAAACATTTAAACGTTTCAATTTAGTACGTTTTGCGTACTGCGAAATTAAACTTTTCGAAAAATTGGCGGTTGAAAACAGAAGACAAATTTTAGCAATATTTCTTAACAGGATGATATATTTATTGCTAAAATATCGTATTATGCAAAAAAAAAAAAACGTTTTCAAAACGTCGTGGTTTCCTAATATTAGAGAAATATTTTATTATATCTTCATAAAACCGCTCAAAATCTTAAAATCGGTTCAAAACTGACTTAGTTACAAATAGTTTAGTCGTGAGATCTTGAAAAAACTTTTTTTTTTTTAATAACCTCAGATTTTGAGGGTGTATTCAAAATTCTGAATATTGAAAAGTGATTTATTCAAACAGGCTTACAACATATACCAGGTCATTTTAAAAGTATATTTTCACTATGACACTGTTATTTTTTTCAACTCTAGTAAGCACATACATAATTACTTATTATAAATTTTTTGGAAGCTGGAAAGTAACTAATGACATTTTCGGCAAGCTGATCATATATGTTTTTATCTATCTAGTGTAACATCCCAGCAAAATCTTAGTTAGGAACTCACATTACCAATACCTAAATAATAAGCAACATTCGGGTCTAGTCCATATAATTTGGCGTCAAAATTCATTATTTTTGTTCGACGAGGTCGTTTTTGTAAGCACACTCAGGGAACTTCTGCTTTAAAAATATGTAGTTGGTTGGGTTGTAATACAGTTTATTTATTTTCAATGTAAATGTCCGTCATTTGTAGAACAAATTAAATTTTTTACTAACCTTGTAGTTCATTTAAAAAAACAAACCACATCAAATCACTGTTTTACGATATTACATTTATTTTTTACATTTTTTTTTTGTTATTTAAAAAATAAAAAAAATAAAATGTTTGTTATTTTTTACTACCTGTGGTTAATTTTTACTACAATTGTTAGTTATTTTTGGAACATTAAAAAACAAATGACAATGTTAGTTGAATTTACTGATTCGGCCTTTCTTTAAGTGAAATTTCATTTGTTTTTAACTACATTTGCAGCGGTCTTTACTTACATAGTATTCTAAGTGTAGTTTTAAGTATTCGCAGCATGAAAAAATCGCACAAAATCTGTGCACACACTTACCCGCTGCATTACAATAAAATCAAAAATAAGTGATTAACAAATATATGAGATCATTACTAAACAACTTATGAAAAATCAAAAACTATTTGGTTACCTATGAGTCTAAAAATTAATTTTCAAAAAACGTAATTTACAAAAAAAAGATATATTGTTTTATTGAAAAATTTTTTTTAATAAAATGTGCCCACACGGTTTTCGAACCTAGGACTCCAGGTTGTCTCTCAATCGCTCTACCATCTGACCCATCTCGACATGTTATATTTATTAGATAAAAACATAAATAACTTGCTAGCACAAAATTCCACCTTACAAAAAATCAAACATAATTAGTTATATATGTACGTACGTACTTACTAGAAGTGAAAACACACTGAGTCTAAAAATAGATTTCCAAAAACTTGTTAAATCATTACTTTAAAACAATAATAAAAATAAGCACTTATTGATAAGGCATTATTTTTGGCAATCATTCACAACTGTCATTACAAATACTGACACGTCATTACTAAACAACTTACAAAAAATCTAAAAATATGTGGTTAACTAAAATCTTACTGGTATGGGCAAAATTAATAAATTTCAAAATAAATGCTCATTAAAGCTAAATTTATAAAAAGCTTTTTTTTAATTTTTTTTTTTAGATTAGTAGATTACACCGTGCAGTAGTAGTTTTTGTTTTTTTTTTTTTTAAAGAAGCAACACTCAGGAAATTCTTCCTATTAATTAATGTGTTGCTTTCTTTGAAAAGGGGATAGTGGAAAGATGAAAAGTGGTGAAAGATGAAGAGCTTCAAACATGGCAACACTGAAATTCCGCGAGATGATAAGTCTTAGAACAGTTGTTGGTCGAAACCTGATGTAGAGTTGGCGAATTTATTGAAGCTTTTTGTTTCATAGCCCTGATTCATTATTTTACTTTTTTTTTACGAACCCGGGACCATCTGTGTAACAGTCCAATAACCATTACACCACAACGCCCACTAGTTAGTTAATCTAATCAGTTTTTCGCCATCACGTCAAAATTAATTTTAAAAGGACTTTAATTATACATTTTTATAAAAAATATTAAAATACTTGTACTTATGATATGACTTAAATATCGGTATCGAATGAAAGGTGGAGTACTCTGCTTTAAAAAAAATATGGATTATAAGTTCTCGGGATCAACAGTTTCAAATATGTCCTTATAAAGATTAATTATTCAATATCCTTCGTGATAGATTTGTTCAAAATAAAATGTTTTTAGTTTTAGTTTTATCACAAATTTGAAGTTTTCATATTTAAACAAAAAACGAATATATTCTATAGGATGTTTTGACCCAACACTACAAAAGATAAACTTTTGATGTAATTAGTAGACAATAAATTATTGACCACTAACAATTCAAAATTTAGATAAAAGTTTAACTTTTACATCGAAAAAAGTTAAAAAATTCAAAGTAACAAAAAATACTTAAAAAATACAGAATAAAAAAATGTGCTTTTGTTACAAATAAATGAGAAAGCAATGTAGATGTGATATACATAGGTTTGTGCTAATGAACCATTATAGATGTGAAAACATTTTTTTTTTGTTGAACAAGCATTTTTAAGGTGAAAAACTATTTCTGTGGTGAAAAAACTTTGGTGGTGAAAATAAAATATTATTCACCTCCAGCGCCTGTTAAAATATATTTTGATCACGCCTGTAGGTGAATTGCATTTTTGCTCAAAACTTTTTTACCGCTAAAATGATTTTGGCAATTTTAAATACCAAAATACTCGGAAAAATTGCCATTGATCTAGATAGAACTGAGCAACATTGCTTGGCTGATCGTGCCGAGCTTAGAATCATCAAAGATATTGAAGGATTAAGTTTTTACACAGGACATTTGTGAAATTTTTACTATTAAAAACTTATAACTAATAATTTCTAAAAACGACAAAGGTTCTCACCTTTCATTTAATACCCATATTGACATCCTAAAACGAGTACAGGTAGTTTAATATTTGTTTTGGCATAATATAAACATTGAAGTTCTTTTCAAATAAATTTTATCGTGATGGCGAAAAACTGAAAACGAAGTTTAACTATATGTGGTCACTAGTTTCCCGCAAATATTGATTTTGCCATGTGTGAGAAAAAAATTTAAAATTTGTTGCATATAAAATAATGATAAAAATAATAAGAAAAATAACTAGTTAGTAATAAGTCATTACAATTTGTTTTAAAGCAATGCAGAAAGTAAGCTAATGTCAATACTTGCAATCCCAAAAATAATGATATGCCATTGCCGTTTCTACACTGGGTTTTGCACTCATTGTCAGATTATATAATCACTACATCAGTTTTGTTTGCTACAATTGAGAATTTTAATGGGCGAAAAATTATGATAAATTTCAGTAAACTAATAAAATTTTTCTTCACAGAGTAAACATAAAATTTCTTAAATATAATGAAAAGTTTCATACTTTTTTTGAAACTACTTTTTTTAAATGAAACTTCTTTATTGAGCAAATGAAACTGTTAAAAAATTAATAATAAATTAATAAATTAAATTTTATGATAGAAAAAACTTTATGAAATCTTGCCTTAGTTTAATGAAACTTCATTGTTTTTAAGAAAAAATTCAATAATATCATGCAGATAATTCTCTCAGTGTATGCCCTAAAGGTAATATTTTTAAATGAAAATAGACACCAAATAAAAGCTAGTCATTACCCTATTGCTTACAAAAAAACACAAAATATTAGGCACCTATTACTTTTGCGACGTCGCGAAAAAAAAGAAAGTAGCGCGCAAATATTCGGGTATTGAGTTTAAACCCTGTTTTTTTAAGGGTTTCCCATGGAGTATATTTTTTTAGTATATTCAGTCTTAAATTGCTTAATTAACTACAACAAAATTTCTATGTTTTTTGTAATTTCAAAACTTCATTATTGTTTAGAAACTACCACAACTATTCCAACAATCATAAAAACTAATTTCTTATAATATTATTACTCCTAAGAGACTCATATGCATGATAAATGCATTAGAAAAACCTGCATACGCCTGCAGTTTCTTGCCTTCTTCTACTATGTTTTCATAGTTAAATTATAAGTAAATTCTAACTAACTTCATTTATAATAACTAATTTTTAGAAACAATATTATGAACTTTCTTGTATAGAATAGTGTAAGAAAACTTTAGGTATGTGTTCTTCTCCATAATATTGTTTTCCAACTAAATTTATTGTCTGATAAGTACTAACGTCTTCTTTTGGCTCATATGTGTGAGAAGAAGTGAAAACTTTACATTGTCGTAAACACAATTACGGTGTTACTTAATTTTAAAAGTTCTGAACAGAATGTGTAAAGCGAATTTTCATTGAAAGCGGTAAAAATACAAAGGAACGTTAGAAACTAAAATAAAAAACATTCAAACAATCCAGCATAGATATTTAAAGAAATTGGATAAAGTAGAGTACAGGACCATTAAAATAAGCCATTAACCATTAAAATCGGCCTACTAGTTTTTAATGAAGGAATGAATGAATATATGATTTATTGAAAAATAAAAATAACAGATTATAAAAAATAATGTTAAATAACTTATTTTAAAAAATAACTCATAGTAAGACATAACATGAAATGTTGTGTGTCTAATTGGCAAAATATAATAAATAAAATAAAAACTACTTATTTATAGAATAACAATTGAAGTACATTTAATGAAATTCAGATATATTTAGATCCCTGTATTTTAAACAATTTAATAAAAATTTGTAAAGACGCATATAATCCTTGCCGTTTAATACTTCATATTCTTCTTCAGGTGATAGAAATCTTTTACCAAGAAAGTTTAAAAGGACACTATCAAATGATGAGTGTTTTCCTCGTTCATTACAATTACAGAGTGTGCAAATATTATCATTGTTTCCACTTAATGCACGAGCGTTTAAATTAAGAAGGCCGCCTCTAGCTTTTAGTGTCAAACTAACGACATGTGCTGAATTACTATTGCAAAAGTATGGACGAATATCATACTGTAATGTGGGGTACAAATCGTGAAATCTAGAGTCTCTGGCCCTTACAACGAATTTCTCATATTCAGTGATTCTTAAAGATCCAAGAATACGATTTTGAAAGAATTGAATATTTGTTCTCCAAACTTCAATATCACGATTTCGCCGCATAATGATCTCCAATAAGGTAGCCAAAAAGTGTTATGTCGAAGGGTCTTATCAGCAAGCAGCCGAGGCAGTCTATTGAAAGGTAGATTTAAAACATTTCTTACATAACTGAAATGCAAATTCAGTGTCTCTAAAAAAAGCGAGGGAAGGCCAGTTTCAATATGTTACATATAATTAGGAGTATTTTTGGAGAGATATAAATTTTTATTCAAAAAATAGCGCAACAATTTCTCAACTTCATCAAAGCTAAGATATCGCCAAACCTGTGCACTAGGGCCGGGTCGATTTGTACGCTCAACGTTCAAGGAAAATCGTATTCTAGGGATCAAAATAAGAAACTTTGCCGAAGGAACCATACCTCTAAAACGAATTCTGATGTCCCGACTTTTAACCCGTAGGGTCAAATTTTGAAAAAGCCCACTTTGATATTTCAGAAAGTAGGAGGAATCTCTCCAAGATTATGGGAGATATTTCTTCTCCGGGAGACGCGCTAGCAGATTAATGCATAAATCATCATTCTAGGGGCTAAATTTTAAGTTAAAAGAGTGCCTTTTTAGCCGTGTTTTTTTTTTAGCAAAATGTACAAATCTCGGGATAGAGATATTTCAGTAAGTAGGAGGAGTCTTTCCAAGATTAGGGTCTCTATTTCTTCTCCGGAAGAAATAGAGTATAATTATATTCGATTGGGTTGGATTCGATTGGGACACCCTAAATGGGTCAAAGTGGGATTTTTCAAAATTTCACCCTACGGGTCAAAAGTCGGGACATCAGAATTTGTTTTAGAGGTATGGTTCCTTCGGCAAAGTTTCTTATTTTGATCCCTAGAATACGATTTTCCTTGAACGTTGAGCGATTTTTAAATCGACCCGCCCTACTGTGCACCATATAACATAATCGATTTGGCTGCAGAATGAAAAAATTTGAAGTTTGTTAGAAAAATGTATCTTAGGGTGGTGAATATAGCTTAACCAAGTGGAATTTATCGCAGTTTTATATAAGGCAAGTTTAGATTCGAGGTGTTTTCTGAAAGATAAATTGTAAGTTAATTTGATACCAATCAGATTGTCACCAAATTGTCTGACTCTTGTTCCAGTTCTGAATATCATTATCTTTGATTTATCGAGATTAATTCTTAAACACCACTGAGTACAATAAACATACAATGAAGTAATCATATTCTGCAAAACCTTTGGAGAGACAGAAAGGGGAACAATGTCATCGGCGTATATTAATACTTTTACAACAGTCTCAGCAACAGCAGTGCCACCCGGTAGGTAGTCATGATTGTCGTTTAGGTAGAGGGAGAACAAAACTGGGCTAAGTAAGCACCCCTGTTTTACATCTTGGGTGACTGTGAAAGGGTCAGAAAGAGTATTGCCATCCCAAACCTGGCTAGTGGTATTATTGTACAATTTCTGTAAAATACGTACTATTTTACGAGACAAACCCGAACGACATAACTTTTAAAACAATGTGTTTCTTGGAATTAAATCAGTTTTTAATATACGCAAAGAAAAGCATTAAAATATCAAATAGAAACAACATTAAATTAAATAGATACAGCTTTGAAATCAAACAAAGTTTGTCTTCTATTTAGTTTAAATATGTTACTAATTATTTGTAAAATGCGGAAATAACATCTATAATATTGAAATATTATTTTAATTACGAAAAAGCTTATTTTATCTAGAATCATATTTATTTTAATAAGAATCATAATTCATTAAAAAATTTTCGTAAAAAAAATAAGATATTAATTTAAATAATAATTGATTTAACTATGATTTTTTTCTTTGTGTACATCATTTTAAATATCGACAAATCGGAAGATTTTTCATGTTTTTTTTTTTTAATTTTTAAACACAAATAACTTCTTTTACAAAAAATTTAAAATTTGTTTCAAAAACACATGTCAAATATTTTTTGAAATAAGTATACGTATGCCAAATTTTAAAGCAAAAAAAAAAAACAATCGGGATGTCTAAAATTGTTCGGGTTTGACATGGAATGACTCATATGAGAATGTATTAGATTTGTCATATGTTAATAAGCATAGCAATATGCTTAATATCTAATTTCAAAAAGGTCAATATATAATAATATATAGTTATATTTGTTACCACATAAGAAACATATAATAATGACACCATATTTAATCATATATTATAATATATTTTAAGATAAAAAAAAAACATCATACGATATATATTTTATTACTCCTGTTTTTATTAAAAAATTATCTTTTTATTAAAAATGTACTGTTTTGACAAAGGTCCGTTTTATTTAAAAAGTTCCTTATTATTATATAAGTATCTTTTAATTTCAAAAAGTACCTTTTATTTCAAAAAGTTACTTTTTATTTCAAAAAGTTACTTTTATTTCAAAAAGTTACTTTTATTTCAAAAAGTTACTTTTATTTCAAAAAATACCTTTTATTTCAAAAAGTACCTCTTATTTCAAAAAGTACCTTTTATTTCAATTAATACCTTTTATTTTAAAAAGTACCTTGTATCTCAAAAAGTATCTTTTATTTGAAAAAGTACCTTGTATTTCAAAAAGTACCTTTTATTTCGAAAAGTATCTTTTATTTCAAAAAGTACCTTATATTTCAAAAAGTTCCTTTTATTTAAAAAATATTATCTTTTTTATTACAAAAGTACCTTCAACGAAAAGTACCTTTAATTAGAAAGTACTTTTTATCAGCAAACATAAAATATTTTCATTGGTTTTCCGAAATTATCATTATAAACAAATTTTGTTTCTAAAATCTACTATCTTCTCTTTTTTTTGTTTATAATGTCTACGATGTTATTTTTATTAGCTTTTCTTTTGTTTTCTTTATAGAAAACTACCGCAAAAGTTAATTACAAAAGTTTTCTAACATATTAAAAATACACAATCTTCCTTAACCCTTTGATTTAGATCCTACCACCTACTTGACAACTTGTATATTAACTACCCTCCCCCGCTACTTTTAATATTAATCCCTGAGGTAGAAAAAACTCTTGTTACCGAAACTAATTTGAAAGGATAAAGCTTTCTCTAACAATTTTCACGCATTCATTCTTCTGCCTTATCCTTAATATATCCTGACTGTAGTTATTGTTGCTGGAGTCAGGCGTGTGTATGTGTATTTGTAATGTGTATGTGTTTGTTATTCGTGTAGTATTAAATTGCCATCAATTTGTACATGATTTCTATACATTCATTCATGCGCGTACATGTCTAGTTTTAATAGGTTTGCAATTAATTTATTTTTTTTGCTACATTTTGTTTAAAAACAAGTTTCCTTTATTTTCACTGTTGTATTGGTTTCCGATACCAATCAGAATCAAATAAAGTTGGAAAAAACAAGCAGGAAAATTATTTTGTATAAATTTGCATGCACTTTAAAGGAATTTGTTTATAAACTCAAGATTTTTGTATAGAAAAAAAGTCTCAAAAAGGTCTTCAAAACCTGAGGGGTTTCTATAGGAAAAAGTTCACAGTTTTTAAATTTAAAATCTTGATTCAACCCATAGTTTCGCCTAATTAAAAAATGACAATTGATGAATAAATACATTTCAAGCTTTGAACTTTGAAGCTTTACAAAACAATTTTTTTTTGAGAGTTTTTATTTTTTCCTCTGTGTATAAATATTGGTGGTTTGTTTTTGGTTGTTATTGTTTGTATGACGTTTTCTATATGTAGGGTTGCCAGACGGTCTTGATTTCGCTTGATTTACAAGAACTCTCTTCAAGCATCAACAAACATATCTTTTGTCCAGATTTTTTAAAGCACAACGAAACACACATTAAAAAGGTTTTTTTTTTAAATTGTTCTAACGTTTTATAAAAAGCAAATGATGATTTCATTGAACTGTAGTAAAGCGTTTTCTTTAAGTGTGTTTGTTATAAATATACCAAATGATGAAGCATGATTTAATTTTTTCGAAAAATGTGTAGAAATCGACCTACAAACATTGAAAAAAAAAACCGATCTCATTTATTTTCTTCAATACCAATAAGCAATGCTTTTTGTTCAAAAGCCTTTTTTTAATTTTTTTTTAATGAGAATAAAAATATGCCCTTCTGAAATCAGCAATCTTACATTTTGTTTGCAAACATTTCTATTGATTTTAGCAAAATATACTGCATTCTATAAATTCTATTGCACTCTACTAAATTTAAGGTAAACATAGCAAAAATTTTGTTGATATTACTATTTTTGTTTGCTGGTTTTGCTTATTTTAGCTGAGTAAATTGCTATTTTAAATTAACTAAAATTGAACTCGGATATAACTAAAATGTTGTCAAGTTATCAGTTCTATTTTTGCTGTCCCGATGAAAATGTTCCGATATAGGTATATACAATCATATAAAGTCGTATATATTGTATAATTACATATGACATCATATACTAGTTAACCTTATCTCATTGAATCACATGGGATTCCATCTGATATAATTTGATTCCAAAAACGATCAAATTTAATCAAGTTTTATTTAATTTCATACAAATTGATGTGTCTTCATAAAATTCTTTTGAAATTCGTACTACTTTTTGATTCATAATCCAAATAATAATAAAAATTTAAATATATAAATCAATGTACTGATAAATTAGAAGTGATTTCAATTTGACTTATAGCTTTGACTTTCATAGCTATAACGTCATGTTTTCTAAGTATTTCTTAAACAACTGAGCCGATCGCTTTGGCGTCTTCGGAAGATTAACTCATATCTGTCTTAGCTTTGTATTTTTTTAAATTATGTTGTTTAAAAATTTTCAGTTAATAATAAACACTTTGTGTAAAAATAAATCTGTATGTTAGGAGCTGTTTGTATCTGTTTTCTAGTTTCGGTTCAGTTTAACCAAAAAAAAAAAAAAATCTGTATTAATAGAAACTTTTTTTAAACATTCAACCAAATTCAAGTCGGGACTTGACTTTATCTTAACAATCCTACACTTAGAATACTATGCAGGTAACGACCACTACAAATGTAGTTAAAAACAAATGAAATTTCACTTAAAGAAAAGACAACTTACATTTCAGGAAATTCAACAAACATTGTCATTTGTTTTTTAATGTTCAAAACATGACTAACAATTGTAATAAAAATGAACCACATGTTAGTAAAAAGTAAACAAACATTTATTTTTTTTATTTTTTAAAATAACAAATAACTACTGTAAAAAATGAATGTAAAATCATAAAACAGTCATTTGATGTGGTTTGTTTTTTTTTTTAAATGAACTACAAGGTTAGTAAAAAATTTAATTTGTTCTACAAATTACTGACATTTACATTAAAAATAAAGAAACTGTATTACAACCCAAACAACTAAAAATTGTCCCCGAAATATGCGGTGTATAGAACCAACTGTCCTCATCTTATACGCTAGATGTATGAAAAGGCGCGAAAACTTTGCGGACAGTCCCCAAATTAAGCAAATGTCCCTAAACTATACTTTTCATACATTAAGCGTATAAGATGAGGACAGTTGGTTCGATACACCGCATATTTCTGGGACAACTTTGGCCGTGTCCCTAAAGTATGCGCTGTGCATACATATATACATATGGCAACATATATAATTACATTAACTTTTTCGTCGTAGTTCTTATTTTATAAATATTTATCAAACAAAATCTGAAACTGAAACCATTGAAGTGTTACTTTTTTATATTTATTTTATAACATTTTTTTTTTATACTTTTTATAAAAAAACATATATTTTTATAAGAAAAAAAAAAAAACAAACGAACGAAATTACTAACGTACGAGTGTTCTTAATTGTCAAGATTTTTTTTCAAAATCAAGATTTTTTTGTGAATGTCAACGATTTTTGCTAATTTGAATCTGGCAACCCAATCTTTATGTGTGCTACACGTTTACATATTCAAGTGAACTGAATAAATTGAAATTCAATTGAATTTGGTGAAATTTTTTACACTAGTTTGTAATCAATTTGTTAAAAATTGCTTAATAACACACGTTAACAAACAGTTCAATTCAATGTGTTTATATGTTTTTCATACAACCATCATCAACATCAATGGCAGCAGCAACAACACAACCAAAAATATCACATCTTCAACATTAACATTAATTTTCATGGGGCTTTAGAGTAACAACTATTGATGTTGTTGAGATGCTTTTTGTATTCAAAATGTTGTTGTTTGAATCTTTATTTTGATTTTTGTGTTACCTGCTGTTTTTCGTAAATAAATAGTAATTGAATTAACCATAGTGACGAATTGATTTCGAATGATATTACGTTATATTTTATAGGCAATTTTTTGTTAATCAATTGTATACCGTACAACATAAAGTGCAATTAGCATTCATTTAATATACAATTTGTTTTAAAATCTATTTGGCCTATATTTAGTTCTATGTTTAGAAAACTAACAATCGAAACATGCTCGTCTTTGAAGCGGAAATGTTGAAATTTTAAGAAAATTGTTAGTTGATTTACTGCCCGATAATAAAAGTTTATATATACTCATATATACAACTTGATATCAATATATATGCTTATATGTTTGGCAATATATTACGATATATGATCATATCTTGTACTTAGTTTATGAAAATATTTTAATATATTGTAATACATCATCATAAGTATCTTATGTTATATATTAGCATATCTTGTATATCTGATCATACCCAGCAAAAAATAGTGCTTAACAGAAGCGCTTCCGGAAGGCATTATTTAATTACGAAGCGCTTCCAAAGCATATCCAGAAGGCATGATTTTTGGTCGCGATGTCCCATTTGGTATGTCTCAATTTAGCAGTTGAAAAGAACTTCTGTCATGTGCTCTTAGAAGCAATAAATTCATGCCTTCTTTGGCAATAAGAAGCGCTTTTTTTGTATGTTGAAAATATAATGCTTCATGGTATGCATACATTATTGCTTCATTGTAAGCATTATTCACTGCTTCAAAGAAGGCATTTTGGGAAGTACTACAGAATGCCTTCCGTAATTGCTTTATAGTATGCAATTCGGTGAAGCGCTATTTTGGAAGCATAAAATGTAGTTACTGCTTACCAAATCCAGGTTAGTTTTTGCTGGGTACGAATTAGATATAGATCTATATTCTACTATATATGATCAAATGTAACTGTATATGATTCAATTAATTAAAAATAATTCTATCTCTTTTATATATAAATCATTAGATATAAATGTATATAGTAAAATTTAATGTCGAAGTTGTACACTTATGTACAGTACAACTTCGACAGTCCGGACATGCGCCAGTCCGGTCACTCCAATAATTCGGACGCTTCTACATTTCGGACAACTTAAAATTTTTACCTCTACAATCCGGACAAATTTTTTTTATGAAAGAATAAAATTAAATTCGAGGGGTTTCATGTTTTTAACTTGCATGTTTTGTTATTCATACTTATATTTACATTTTGCACTATCATTACTTCAGTTTCGGTTCATTCTTTCGCAAGCGTATTTGTCTAATTTCATACCAAGTGCCATGTCTTTAAATAATAAACGCAAACATAAAACACTAACTTTAAAGGAAGAGTGTGATATTTTACAAAGTCTTGATGAGGGAAAAACTATTAGGCAGGTTGCCGAAAAATTCCATGTTCCTAAATCAACGATTTGCGACATTAATAAAAAAATAAGGAGAAGATAAAACAATTTATGTCGAATACCTATAATGGACCCGGTAACATTTGAACCAAAATAATGTAATAAACCATTTTCATAATATAAATGTTTTTTAGGAAATAGAAAAGTTATGAAAAAAGAAGAAAATCCAGAGTTAGAGGACGCGCTTTACACATGGTTTTTGCAGCAAAGAAACAATCATATCCCGATTTCATCAGAAATTTTAAAAGCAAAGGCCAAATTCTTTTATGTAAAGATGACGGGAAAAGAAGATTTTTCAACGAGCTCTGGCTGGTATGCATTATATAAAAATTTGTGGTGAAAAAGTTTCCAGCGATGAAAGCGCCGTAGAGCCTTTTAAAAAAAGTTTGCCGACATTGTTGCTGAGATGGTTTTGAGTAAAGAGCAAGTTTATAATGCAGACGAATCTGCTGCTTTCTGGAGAGTGTTGCCTGGTAACACATGGGTGCATACAAAGGAAAAATCAGCCCCAGGGAGAAAAATTCCAAAGATCATGTGACATTTATGCCATGCTCAAATGGTGCAGGAACACATAAACTGCCTCTTTTGGTTATTGGCAAATCTGCTAATCCAAGAGCCTTTAAAGGTTATAAAATTCCAGTGGTATATAAAGCAACTAATAAAGGATGGATGTCAACGTCCCTTTTCTTCGACTGGTTCAAAAACCATTTTGTTCCAGAAGTAAAAGGGTTTCTAACACAGGTTAACAGACCACTCAAAGCTTTATTGATATTAGATAATGCTATTTCACATCCTAAAACGGATGAAATTAATTTTGACCCAAATTTCAAAGTTCTTTTTTTACCACCTAATTGTACGGCAATATTACAGCCTATGGGTCAAAATTTAATACAAAATGTAAAGGTTACTTACAGAAAACAATTACTGCAGCATATTTTATCAGAAAATGATGATGACGTCGACGTAGTTAAAGCTTTAAAAATGTTTAGCCTTAAAAATGCTGTTTATTTCTTGGACTTAGCATGGCAAAGCATAAGTGAAAAAAATATTCAGTAAAGCTGGTCTGAATTGTGGCCAAGAACTGCATCGTGCTGGGATGATGAAGATATGATACCGCTTCAGGTTCTGCGTCATGAACTGCAGTCTCATAGCATCTATGATGGCATAAAATCCATCCAAAATATGATTGGAGCTATGAACTTCAGTAATGACATAACTAAAGAAGATATCAATGATTGGGCAACTGGTGCAAATGAATTTTGGATTTTTCCGATGAAGAAATAATACAACACGCTAAACGAAAAGAATCGCCTGTGCTGCTTACGGACTCTGAAGACGACTTTGTAGAAATGGATGCAAAAACAAAGATATCTAATGCAGAAGCAAAGAAATCATTTTCAGTTTGTATTCAGTGGGCTGAGGAGAATAAAATAGATATGCATGATATTCTATTGTTAAAGAGGTTAGAGCAAAAAGCACAAATCAACCACCTCAACAAAGTTAGTCAGCAATAATTCAATAATTTAATGTAATAATTTAATGTTTTTAATAAAATATAGTACATACATACATACATATGTATGTATGTATTTAATTCACTTAGATTATTTTAATAATTTTCACTACTATAGTCCGGACAACTCGATAATCCGAACGTGCCTAAAACTATATGTGTCCGGATTGTCGAAGTTGCACTGTATATATATATATATATATATATATATATATATATATATATATATATATACATATATATATATATATAGATATATATATACATACATATATATATATATATATATATATATATATATATATATATATATATATACATATATATATATTTAGCACCATTTATAATTAGAATATAAATGAGTTTAAAAATTGACTGCAAAAAAAAACATGAAAAACTACGGTTTTTTGTTTTGTAATGATTACACACAGTCACAAAATCAGAAAAAGTCGATTTCGTTTCAACCGCGATATGTATTTTTTAGCTGATTTTGTATCGCTGATTATAAATCGGTTTTCCAAATTTTTTTTTATAACGTCACAATTTTGAGAAAACCGCGAATTAAAACGCGAAAAATGTTGGCTTAACTGTTACCAGAACAGAACTGTTACAAATCATCTAAATTTTGAATCCGCATATTACTTGCTTTATGCAAAGCAAGTTCTCTCTTTAACAAATTCGCATTGTCACAGCTGGATATTTCAGAAATGGATTGATCAAACAGGTGTTTATAAATTGGTCCAACATATAATTGTAAAGACCTATTTCGCATTAAAGTTATCGGGAGTTTTTAAATACTTTATAAATGCTAATATTTGGTTAAGTTTGACTCAGCCATTTTTTTTTTTTTGTTTTAGAAAATTATGTTTTTATTAACAAAAGCTGATCAAAAAGTGTATTTATGACAGCAGAAGCTACTAAAAATATAATCTGGTCGATTTAGTGCTTCAGCTGCGTATTTTATGGAATTCAAAACTTCAGCGAACATCTGCGACATGTTAACCCTCAAACCGGCCCAAGATTTTTTCAATGAAATTTTTACCACGTGTTCTGCACAATAAATAAACAATAGGTTCTTCTAGCAATTTTTTTTTTTTTTCGTTGTGTCATTTAAGCGATATAAGCCAAAATAAGTTCAGATTGAATCTCAAAAATTAATTCATAAAAACAAAAATTTGTGTAGCATAAATTATTCTTACCAAGAATAACTACACTCCAAAAATTACACCTTTTGTGTTTTTATTTAAGAAGATATGGCGATTTTAGTTTTTCGTAAAATGCGAAATTGGGCGAAAAAACACCTTAACTTATATATATATATTGTTTAAACTTAAAGCCTTTTGTACAAGTAGCAAATATAATTTTTTTTGCAAAATTTCATGAAAATCCGTCCATACGTTTTCAAGTTAAGGCGATGTCCTGTTGGAATCCTGTATGTCCTTACACCCAAAATTAGAGCTTTATTTAAGCTTCAGTCTCACTTTGTGTTTAAAACCAATTGTTTCTAATCCAAATAAATATGTTTTATGATTTTTGATAATTATGTTGATTTAAAAATGTTTATTTTTTTAAATTTTACAGAATTTTAACTTTAACACTTTCTCGCTTCCAAACTGTGCACTACACAGAAAAAACTACTTCCCATTATATTTTGTAACCATGGTTTTCTATCGAAATAGCTTAATTTCTTATTATAAAACACTCAATTGAAGCATTTGTGGCCAATTTAAAATACCCATCCCGTAGGCTGGCTGGGGAATTACCAGGAATTTTCTCCCGCGAATTCCCGCCCACCAAACCTTAGTGACGATATAAACTTTGAGCTGCCCTTTTTTAATGTCGGCGAAAAGCGCTTAAATTAATACACCAACTTCGTTCAAATTGCATTTTAAATATGAGCTTTTTTTAAAATTGTGTGAAACTATAATTCTTATTTCTGAATGTTGTATGAAAAATGTATTTAAATTATTTGTAGAATGCATTAATTAAATTATCTTTTTGCTATTTAAACAATTAGTTTTAGAACATTTCATTACGGTATCTTCCAGAGTAGAGTGTATTATAATTACTATTCTTTATTTTGAATTCTTAGAAAGCGTCTTTAGATCAAAATGATTAAAATTGCCATTTTTGGCGATTTTAACCGCGGTTTTCTCAAAATTGTGACGTGATGGAAAAATTTGGAATCAGGGCATCAAATAGTATGTATATCACATACATACATGAGACTAATTAATTGAATGGACTAATTAATTGATGATTTCATTACAATTTCATTGATATCAATTGTAATGAAATTATTTTCATTAGCATTTTTTTAATTAAATAAATGACCTTAGAAGCCTGCTTAGAATATATTTCTAAAGAATTAACAAGAAAAGGTAATGAATTTCATTGATTAAAAATAATGATTTTAAATTTCATTACCATTAGTAATAAATCAATTAAGGGAAGAAAATTGCAATTGACAGAATACCAATATGCCAGGTCTGCGAAAGATTAAGATAAATTAATTTTTTATGAAAAAACCACAGGGTGTCTCAATTATTTATATACCCACATACGTACGTGAAAATACCAATTTAATCACTCCTATAATAGAATGGAACATTGGTCCAAAATGAAACGATATGGAATGAAACGGAGAACGAGTGGAATCGGAACAATTAATACATTTGTGTTTTTGTCCGTTTTCCAATATCTCACTTAGTTTTCGAGATACGAGCCACTTTACAAAATGGCGATAGTTTAAAATGGCAAGTATCTCCAAAACTAAGCGCGATAGAGTAAAACGGGCAAAGTTTTTGCTCCTTTGGAGTAGTAATATACCCTCATAATATAAATAGGCTAGGTCCGAGAGAGATCCCGAGCGATTAATTTTTATAAAACAGCCACGGAGTGATCTAATTTTTTTTTTTTTGTGTATTTACGTGATAATACAAACATTAGTAGGACTAATATAATGCCAAAAAATTGCATTTCAGTTAAATATTAATGAATTTTTTTTGGCATTAGCATTTGAAATTCCAATGCTAATGAAAAAATCCCAAGTATGATCACATATCGGCATTCAACCCAAGAAAGTTTTTCGAGGCATGTTATTAATATTTATTTAGTACGTAGTATTTATTTATGTAGTAAAAAAACAACGTAATATTATTAAGAGTCTGAAATTGCTGAAGTGCTAAATAGGGAGAATATTGTATTGATCCATAATACCGGCCCATATTTTATTTTGTGTAAGTAACAAGGACGTTTAAAGTTTGGTGTTTATTTCTGTTGAAAAAATATTTTACTTGAAAATTTTGTAAACGAAAAATTTGATTTTCTTCCTTGGTAAATGTTGTTTTTTTTACCTATCGTTTTAAATTTATTATATATTACAACTTCATTTTCATAAAAAGCATAAACTTTAAGGTTTTGGAATTATTTTTTAAAATTAATATTTATATTTTTTATAAATGAATTACAAGTAGTACTTAATTAAATTAAAATAAAAAGTACTGATCTCACAGTTTAAATTTTTTTTAGAAATTTATTAGATCAAATTGTATCAAATTATATATAATTTGAGCATATTTGATAGACCCATTTTTCGGATCAAACTATATGAGGTTATATCCCATGAGGATTCAATGATCTCAGATTATGTACGCTATTTTTCGGATCACATGAGATGTGATGTTTAGTTATATGTGATACTATATATAATCATATATGATTATATCGGAAGTTTTTTTGTCGGGTGAGGTTTTTGTGGTTGAAAATAAGTTAAGTCTGTTGCTAAACTAAAAATTTAAAACTAAAAATATGAATTGTTTACTGAGGGTGTAAAATATTCGCCCCATCCAAATGTAACATTTATATTTTGTTTTTACTTATTTTTTAATTTAATAAAAATTTTCAAACATGAACCGTAAAAATAACAATCATTACATCAAATGTTTTTTCTTCTTTACTTCACTTTATTTCGTATCAAGTTCATTTGGTCAATAGGCCGTGATATTGCAAGATTTCAAATAAAAATATAAAACGAAACAATATAAAATTCATCATCATTAAGTTATTTCGTGTATTGGCAACAATACACAAATATATGTAAAATCTCAAAAATTCTCGACACCTATTAAAGCTGACTTTAGATTTCACATATTTTTCAGGTATTTTTTCTGTTTAATTGTGATCAACGATGATTAGGTGGATTATACTTAAAAACTAAAACATGTAGTGTTTAACGCTGAATTGATGGCCATTTAAAAGTCCACCAATTTTTAAAATTACTTAAAACTTACAAGAGTTTTTTCGTTCATTTTATTTTTTTTGTTTATAGTTTTTTACTTTCATATCCAAACCAATTCAAAATGGAGTCACTAGACTTGGGAGATACATTCACTAAAAAAGTAACTTCCATATCGCTTTCTGGTGAATAATTGTATGGTGGTTTACCAAAATTTTCAGATTTTTAAACTTTCGCAGTATTTTTCATATAGTTTTTAGAGCAGTTTAATGGAATTGAGTTTTGAGAAGAGTATTTAAGAAACGTTATATTTTTATACAGTTTGAGGTACACCAAGTTGATATAGGCGCACCAAAATCGAAATACGATCTTCACAACGCAACATTTTTATGAACTTTTAAAAATTTTGCAATAAAAAATGTATTTTTAAACTTTCGTTTTTATAAAACACATGTCTTCACTGAAAAAACTAAAATCGTATTTCAATAAAAAAATTTGTTAATTCAATTAAAAATTTAATCGAATTCGGTCATATTATGAAAATTCTAGTATGAATTAAAATAATTTGTAACCATTTAATTTTTATTGTCAATTAAGATATTAATCATGTCAATTAAAATTTCAATAGAATATTGTTTTTAACATCAGACAAATATTTGTAGATACTATTAAAGCTCTAACTAAAAATTTATTTTAAAAAAACATCGATTTTTTTTTTTAACAAAATGTCCAAAAGATTGTTAAAATCAAAAATATTGAAAAAAAAAACTTAAAAACAAAAAAGTCAAAGTTGAAAAACATTGCACAAAATTGAAAAAAAAAAAAAAATTTCGATATAATGAAAACGCCATATAACAAACGAACAAATTGTTTGCATTGACTACAACGAATTTTCTGATAACTTATACTCGATATAACGAACAGTTGGTAAGAAATGTGTAAAACTTTAAAAAAGATTTTAAAAATCGTAATAAGAAAAGCATATTCTCTTACAGAGACTTTTAATTTAGGAGTGTACTCACACTGATTTGTACGTAGTATTCCTTCATTAATACAATTAATTTTTTCATAAAAAAGTCCCCAAAGAAATGTTTCATTGAATCTATGAAAAATGTTTCAGTAATGAATGGTTTCATTGACCTAATAAACATTTCATAAAGTATATAATATTTTTTCATTAATTTTACCATAAACACTATCAAAGTTTCATGTGTTTAATGACTTATCTTTACTTTTTATTAAAAAACAACAATTTACTTCTTCATAATAAACTTTTCAGATTAAAAAAACCTATTGGCTTTTTTACAAAAGCACTTACGTCGACATAAGAAAATGTTTTAAGAATTTTGTAGTCATTTCACATCAACACTTTATACTCTAAATCAGGGGTGCCCACGGCCTATGCGCTTGGTACTCATTTGTTTTTGTAAAAACACTTAGCTATAGGCTGTGTGTAGGGTTGCCATTAGTACTGTTTTAAACAGTACATGTACTGTTTTTTGAACAATGTACTGTTTTATTCACAACACCTAAAACAGTACGCAAAAGTACTGTTTTTTTGGATTTGTACTGTTTTTGTACTGTTTTTTTTTGTATATTTTACATATTTTTATATAAACAAGTTTTTTTTGCGTGTACACAGAATATATATTTTGTTAACCATGGAGCAATTCCATATGAAAGCGATCACCTTTTGCACGACCCCTCTCCAATTTTAAAATAAATAGTCTCAATCGATTGCCCAGCAAAAAATAATGTACCTACATATTTTTTTTTTTTTATAGTGACTGGTTTAGTGGTGGTGTGCACCACTGTCATGTGACAAAATTTAAGAATTCTTCATAAGGGACCTCATTGAAAGTTGTTTTTTAAAAAAAAGCGATCGCAACGAGTGATAGTTCGTTGGAAAGGTATTGAATCAGGCTTTAATTGAAAAATAAAATTTTCCTAATTTTTCTCAGAAATTTACCTTTTTTCCCATGAAAATTAAATTTTCCCATGAAAATTAAATTTTCCGATTTTCCACAGAAGCTCCTAAATTTTCCGGCTAATTTTATTTTTTTTGGATTCCTCATAATTTTTGCTTTAAGAATCAGCAATAAAAAATGGGGCCCGACTCCTTGTTTGGACAGGAGAAGAGCATTTAAGAGACCACCTTGTTCTCATTGTTTTTATATTTTTTATAATTGAATTATTTTTAATTATTTAACAAGAAAAACTAGGAAAATTTTATTTTTCAATTAAAGCCTGATTCAATACCTTTCCAACGAGCTATCACTCGTTGCGATCGCTTTAGTAGTTTAAACAACTTTCAATGAGGTCCCTTATGAAGAATTCTTCAATTTTGTCACATGACAGTGGTGCACACCACCACTAAACCAGTCACTATAAAAAAAAAAATAGGTAGGTACATTATTTTTTGCTGGGCAATCGATTGAGACTATTTATTTTAAAATCGGAGAGGGGTCGTCTAAAAATTTGCCAATTTTGATCGTTTTCATATGGAATTGCTCCATGTTTTTTTTTTGTGTGTATAATAGTTTTTTATATAAATTTTTTGAATCTCCCTGTATTAATTCCACTTCGTTTCTTTGTACAGATATAAGTTTGGTTTGTTTACTTTTCAAGCAATGGATGTTTGTAAACACAATTTTTTTTCATGACACTGCCCAATGCAAAAAGTAATGGCGTCCAAACTAATAATTTTAGCCAATTTGACGAAATTTAGTCAATTTGATGAAATTTAGTCAATTTTACTTCTTTAGAGGTTGTAAACTTGACAAAGTTTTGTTGATTTGAATAAAATTTGTTAAATCTTAAAAAAAAATTGACAAAATTTCGTTAAAGATCTACAAAAATTTTTTTGTTGATTTTACCTACGCTATTTGGTTCGGTGTATTAACTTATTTTAAGTAAATATGTGATGTATTGAAGTAAAAGTTATGTTAACAATAAATACAAAAATTTACTGTTTTTTTTTTGAAAAGTACTGTTTTTTTTCATCAATGTACTTTTTTTTCACTTTTCAAATATGGCAACCCTAGCTGTGTGTTTTAATACACATATAGAGCGCTCAGCACTAGCAATACGAAATACACAAACAACTTTGTCTTATTAGTTTTTTTGTCGTTCTTCACTTTATACACGCAAGCGCAAAGCAACAACACTTTCGTATGCTTTGCTGGTAAACATTGAAATATTTTTTTCTTTTTTCTTTGTATGTATTGGTTTTTACAACAAAAAATGTTGAATAAAAATTAGTTTTTCTTTAAATGTATTGGTGTTTGCTCTTCCATAAGGAACTTTTGGGCACTCCTGCTCTAAATGTTTTGAGACCGACCGCCTGGTTTGTTTTTAATCCAAAATGTACTATATAGAAATAAATAAAAAATTAAACTAAACTATTTTTTTTATTGGCACTTTTCATTGATTTAATGATTTTTTTTATGAAATTATGAAAAAATTTAACAATATATTAATGAATTTTCAGTTAGTTAATGAAATTATTCATTATATCAATGAATCCATTTTTGTGAAATCGATTTATTAATATCTATGAAGGAAAATTCTATCAGTGCACTGTCGCAGTTTTTTTAATTTTGAGAAAGGTTTAATATGCAGGCGATTTAGTACAAATTGTTGTTACTTTATAAAGAATATTTCGGTATAACGGATGGCCCTGGCAATACATTTAGTTTACAAATACACATTTAATCGTTATTAAATTTAAATATTTTATTTTGTCTTTTATTTAATTAATAGACAATTACTTTCACAAGCCGGCGACGACGCAAAATTTGAGTTGTTTAATCCACAATTTTTTTTTTTTTTTTTTTTTTTTTTTTTTTTTTTTTTTTTTTATATATATATTTTTATTTACTATGTTTATTTACTATCAATATTTACATCAATTTTCATAAAAGAACTTAACTAGTTTTGAGATTTTATCTAAAGATATTACAACAATTATTTACTAAAGTTAAAGAGATTTAGATTCCAGGTTTACATTGAATTTCAAGGATTTATAGAAAAAGATAGTAAAAAACCTATATACTATATCACTATATAAATATAAGAATAGTAAGAGTAGTTTGCAAGACAGCCACTAAAGTCATATATTCCACAATTTTGTTTTATGTATGAAAAACAGATACAAAAATCTTCCATTGTTGATTTTTTTTTAAATTATGTCTTACCAGAGTTGTACTTTTTAGTATAATTTTCCTCGTCAGTACTACATCGTGACATGCCGCGACATCTAATTCATTCTGAGTATATCTTGCAGTCTGGTTGTCGTTCACACTATTGATGTGCTAATCAACACAATTTGTTTAGCAAAATAAATTAGTAAAACATTAGTGAAATATTAGTAAAACATTAGTTCAAAACAGTTAAGTGCTGCATAAGTATAACTAAAATTTTAGCTGAAAACATAATTTTAGCAAAAAATATACTGAAAAATAGTATACCTGATTTACAAGATGTTTTACTAACTTTTCAACTAACTTATTTTTTTGAGTGTATATCTCTTGAACCAGGTAGAATATATTTGCATGAAACAAAACCTAAAACATTTGTAAAATATTAATATACGCATTAAAAAAAACAAATTATATTGGACCGTTAAAACATTAGAAAAAGCCAAAATAAGCTAGTAGGTACAAACGTATCCCGGGTGTGTGTTCTCGTGGAAAAAGTTGGGTATGCATCGTACGGTTAAAGCGAACCCGGCTTAGATATATCGGTTATAAGAAACTTAAATGTATCAAAAACTATCTATTTTTGAAATCAAATGAAGGAATTTCACAATATTTAAAGAAGTTTGTAAAAATCTTAACTATTTTGTGGACAATAAAGAAATTTTAAAGACATTTTACATCAGTAAATACTAATCTCAGTTATAATAAATAAATTTTTACTCATTTTTATAATAAAAATCCAATTTTTGTTTGTTTCGTTGCTTTTGCATTTTCTTTCTTACAATATCTGAAAATATTTGGGGGCCCGTGAAACCGTAGAAGTGTCTCCAGGGGTCCGCTAAGCAAAGGTTGTTGGGAACCGCTGGGCTGACATATACACAATAAGTTAGTCATGTCATACAATATATAAGTTTTGAAAATATTTTTTCTTAAAGTTTCCAACATTTTTGAAATTCCCTTTACAAATTTTGAGAAAATGCTTTTTTTCATTAGGTGCGTATAGGCAGTGTAATTTTTTTTATTTTTTTTACTCATTTTTAACAACCTTAACCCATATATTACTTATTTTACTTTAGTTAAGTGCGTTTGATCATTTACTATAATATTTATTTTTTTTTCAATAACAATTTGTGGTTTATTATTTTTTTCCCCAGTTTTTGTATTTAGTAATCAAATTGTAATCTTCTATGTCTAATGATTAATGTTTTTTTTTTTTTGAAAAACGCTTTTATAAAATAAATTTTAAATTTTTGTTGGTAACATTACCACATTTTTTATGAAAATTAACCATTAACATATTTTTTTGTTAGAAAATAAATTTAGTTTTTTTTTATTAAACCAAATTTTTTAATCAATTTATTATATTTTTTCTCTCTCTTTTTAGGTATGTACTTAATCTTTAGTAAATTTCCTTAAATATGAGTAAGTTTAAAATTCAAATTTATCCTTAAAATTATTAGAAAACTTAGCCATTAATGAATTTAAAAAAATATTAAAATGTCCAAATGAAATGAATACTAAGGAAATCTTTATAAAATTCAAAAAGCATTCGAGCCTTTTTTTTAGATTTATTTGAAAAACGCATAGTGATTGTTTCAAATCCCATGTTTCCTATTTAGGGAAAGTTTTCTGAACGATTTTAACGAGACTTGTTGTGATCGACGCAAGAGAGATTAAGTCTTTTAGGGATATCTATAAGTTGTAGCATGATATATGTATATATGTTTATATATACCCATATCGGATTTTTTTTTCATCGGGATGCTAATTAGATAAAGATATAACTAATATTTTTCATAGGTATTTCTATAGATATTATTTCGTGAATTAAGTTCGTATACCGGTATCTTAAATGCAAAATGTCGCTTACTGCATTCATTTCGACTACGTTTAACAAAACAAGTCATAATAAATCAAAAAATTTATTATATATGTTTTGATATCTTTGGGTTTCACCGTTTCAGCTAACGATATACTGTTATTTATTATTTATATTGTTTTAAACATATATTTTCTCTAGTATTAGCTATAACTTAGTGTATTTTTAATTAAGTTTTTAATCTATTTTACATGTTTGTGTTGAAAAATATCATTTTAGGGGGGGTCACCAATCCACAATCCTCAAATCGTCCAATCGTCATTTTGTTACTTTGTGTACTAAAAAAAAACGTCAAAATGACAGTAAATCGTCAAACCTGGCAACACTGCACATAAACGGTAAATTGGGGCGAACTCGCACCTATTCAACTTTCTCAAGTCTCTCCCACTCCTGTATCCAGCGAACTAACACTCAGCGAAAAAAGTTTCATCATATTGATGAAACTGTTTCATAAATAGTTTGTCATCAATAATGTATCTTATTTATGAAGTTTTCAGAGATATGATGATGAGTTTTATAAAAATGTCAGGGACCGTAAATAATGATTATTGCTCGTTTTTTTTAAGCAAAAAATCAATCACTTAGAAGAGACATAAAAAAAAATTTATTGCACCATTATTATTATTTTTTGACAATCTTTGCAGATCCGTCATGATTTTTAAATTTTTGATTTTTAAAGTTTTCTTCAATGGTAATGATTATTTTTGAGTAATAATAAAAAAAATCAGCCATAATCATTATTTTTGAGCAAAAAAATTAAAACTCAAAAATAATCATTATTTATGATTTTTATTTTTTTCGCTCAAAATAAAACTCACTTTCAATGTGTGGGATGGACATATCTCAGGAAGTAGGAGGAGCTTATCGAAGATTATGGTATCAATCTCTTCTTTGGAAGATTCTCTAGCAGATTATTGCATCAATTTGTGGGTGAGGTTTAAGGGGTTAATTTTTAGTTTCAAAATAGGGCTTTTTTTTTGCCGTATTTTGTGAAAGTAACAATGTGTGGGATCGACATATCTCAGGAAGGAGGAGGAGCTTATCCAAGATTGTGGTATCAGTCTCTTCTTTGGAAGATTCTCTGGCAGATTAATGCATCAATCATATCTGTGGGTGGAGTTTAAGGGGTTAATTATTAATTTCAAAATAGGGCTTTTTTGACATAAAGTCAAAATCTGGAAGCTCGATTTTCACCGTAGACGTATGGTCTAGTGGACTTTTTTGCTCAGTACAATCCCAAGAATCAGAAACGCGAAGCGCAAATTAAGATTTTTTTCCTTCCATACTAATCGCCCAACCCTAATATGTATATATATTTACACCTACATGAAAGTGAGTTTTATTTTGAGCGAAAAAAATAAAAATCATAAATAATGATTATTTTTCAGTTTTATTTTTTTTGCTCAAAAATAATGATTATTGCTGATTTTTTTTATTATTACTCAAAAATAATCATTAGCATTGAAGAAAATCCTTAAAACTCATAACATAATCATTATTGTGTAATTTTTATTATAAAACTCATAATGATTACGGTCCCTGAAAAATGTATACCAAATGTTTCATAAATCTTCATCATTTCATAAAAAAAGTTTCATAAACGGTGTGAACATATATTTATTTTTTGTTTTGTTTTCCTATCGTTTGAAATTAAGAATTTTTATTTGAAATTTAGAAATCATTAATAGTGTTTAAGATTTTTCATTTGAAATTAAAAAAATTTAATTTGTAATTTATATTTTTTTATTTAAAGTTCAGAATGTATCGTAACATCACTTGAAAGTCAGAAGCTCTAATCACTTAATGTGTTCTAAATTTTGCCTTAAATTTTGTGAACATAAATAAAATTTTTAGTGGAATGTTAATAAAAATTAATATTAAATGATATTTTCTGAATTTCAATTTGAAGCTCTGAGTTTTAATTTAAATATTCTGAATTACAGTTGCAAGAACATTGGGTTTTAAAAATAATATATAAAATATTAAAAACGAATTAACTCCATTAGCAGTAGCCTTTATCGTATTTTTTACGTCATGTTAATAAATCGTCATATAACATTTATGAAACATTTCATGAAAAGCTATAAAACTTCTTCATATTTATGAAAGATTTCATAAATATGAACAAGCCTGCCATCAATTTACTCTTTTATGACACAACTTTATCATATTTATGAATTATTACATTGAACGAAGATCAATTAAGTTTTTCATATAATGAAGCTTTTTCCCTGAGTGTACGTGTTGTGAATTTGCTAGGATGTAGACATATTTAACGTAAATAAAATAAACATTAAAAGTACTTGCAGAAAAAGTTACAGTGTTTTGAAATTTTCATGGGTGCGAATTCGCACCTGTGTACCGCTTGAGGGTTAAAAATTCAGTTTTAAGTTTATACGAAAATGGTTATTAGTTTTGGATAAGACATAACTTAAAGCAAAATACGAAATTAAAACTTACCCAAAATCTTAGCACATTAGGAGCGACAGCCCATTAATGATTTACCTGTAGTACTATATTTCTCCGATAGTGGGAGCGGTAAAGCGCCAAAAGCAGCATAAGATTTATTTTTAGTCATAGGCAAATGTCTTCACGAAGTTTCGTCAAAATGTCTTCAGCAATTTAGGTTCGGTCGTTAAACGGTTAAACTTGATAATAGTTGACAGTTTTGACATATTCATACAACAACAGGAATAAAAACGAAAGGTACACTTTAGCAAGCAGACCAATTTAGCGAACATTCCCTTAAAAAAATTTTTTTTTTCTTATTTGAGTGTAGTTGTGCTGAATTGCTACTAGAATTTTTTTTTTTATACCTTCAAAATTACCAGATTCTTTTACATTTTTTATATCTGCAAAAAGTGATTGATTTCCGTTTATGTTATCCATCATTTAAATTTTTAATATTTCTTATAATGTTTTCCTGTCGTTTGTTTGTTTTCCAAAACAAACATGTTGGTTCTGGCAAGTTTTGTTTTTTGTGGTGTTTTTCTTTCCGATTAATTTCTCAACAAGATTTTTTTTTCTTTGTCAGCACTCATTCTTCTTTAGGCCTATTTGACACTTTAGCAAAACATTTTAATCATATCAGTATCAGCACTATAAGGCCTAGTTTTTAGGGTGAAGATTATCTTTAAACTTAGATAAACGAAGATTTCCAGCAAAACCACACATTACCAAATAAAGGGTAAAGTAATGTATCGGCATATGGCTCCAAGCAATACATTACACCTTACTTCACTGATGAATTTTACAAGCGATGAGCCTAAAAGTAGGGTTGTCTCATTACCTTGTAGGTGCTTAAGTGACTGGTAACTTAACTTATATGGTTACATGTTCTGAAAAAGTAATAGATTTTCATAAAAAATAAATTTATAAAAAAAAATTATTACAAATATTTTTTTTTAATTAAATAAATAACGTGGTCACGGTGAGATTCGATCCCTCATGCTTACAAAAAATCACAAAAAATGTGTCTATAAAAAGATTTCCAAAATGATATTTTCATAATTACTTTACGTTTATAATTCATGCACTATGTAAATGATGATCTTTAAGTCATTATTTTATGTTTTGAAGTAATGTAAAAGGTAATGAGTTATCATTACAAGGTAATCCATGGGTGTTCAATTATCGGTAACTCATTGCTTTATGTTTCGAAATAATGCTGAAGGCAACGAGTATTCATTACAAAGTAATGCATTATGTTACCCGTTATCGGTAACTCATTACTTTTTGTTCGAAAATAATGATACAGGTAAGGAGTATACATTACAAGGTAATGCATTACTTTATCGCACCCATTACCAAAGTTTTCCTACGTTGTAATACTGCATCTGAAATATGATTTATTTTATTTTGTTAAAAAAATGCCCAAAATTTTAAACAAAACGAAGTGGCTCCGACAATTTTTTGATTACTAAACTTAGAAATGCCAGACAAAATTCGTTGTCGGTTTACCTAACCCGAGTTCAACTGACATTCCAAAAAACTGGGCCGAAAAGTAACAAGAAAAGAAATGGAATTGCAATAAAACTGATGAAAAAAATATCTTGATTTATGGTATTTGCTGTCGCAAAGAAAACATTTTTATTGAAATTTCCTCTTTATTTTAAGGACAAAAATATTGTATTGACGATGTGTTGCTTTTTGTCAAGTTATTTTTAATTAACTTAAGTTTTGTTTTGGATTGGTTTTTCTGTTTTTTTTTTTTTTAACAACAATCGAAGTTTGTGTACACTTTTGTGTCTTTTCTTATATTTGAATCCTTTTATTTTGGTATAATTTACCTGTTCTTTGTGCAAAATTCCATTTGTTCCACATGATTTAAAACAAAAGATTTCATTTAAAAGTTAGGCTTAGTTGAACAATGCAAAAACTTAGTCGTAAAGCTTTTCGGACCAAAAAAATTGGTTAAAAAAACATAATCCTTTTTTTTACATAGGAAAAAGTTAATTTTCCACATGAATGTTTCTTTTAAAGACTTTTTTTTTGAATACAATTACAAAAACGTGGTGTGATATCCAAAAATCTAATATGGTTTAGTAAATTGCTATAAAAAATAAATATATATATGAACACAAAAAAAATATTTTTTTGTTTTTAAACAATAAACTCAATAAGTTTGTTGTATCTTCCATTGGTGACCTTTTTCTTTTTTTTTTGCAAAAAATGTTAAACCAAAATTTGGTTTAATAAACAGCCATACGGTGCTTTCTAAATTGAAACTACAAACAATTTTAATCATCATAAAAAATTCTAGTTTATATTTTTGAATAGATTTTCTAAAAGCTAAAATAAATTGAATGTTACTATGATCAGCAGGCTACCAAAAACATTCTGTATCATTTGTTTTCCTTAGCGTCGTATTGCATATTGGACTTTTCCGTTTTAGAACAATTGATAAATTTTTGCATTGATTTTTTAGAGCCTGTTTTAGCATCCCAATGAGGAAAAGCATTACCATACAAATGGTTATAAAGGGTGTTTTTTATAAAGGTATAAAACTTTGAAATGGAATAGAACAAAGATGATTTTTTTAAATTGACAGTAAATTTACTTTATTCGAAAGATAATCTTCTGGCATTATAATTTAAATATGAATTTCGATGACTTTTTCCAACATTTGTGGCCGTATATTGGCAATAACGTAGCGAATGTTGTCCTCCAAGTGGTCAATCGTTTCGGGCTTATCGGCGTAGACTAGCGACTTCACATATCCCCACAGAAAATTGTACAGCGGCGTTAAATCGCACGATCTTCGAGGCCAATTCACGGGTCCGAAACGTGAAACTATGCGGTTACCAAACGTTTCCTTCAATAAATCAATTGTGGCACGAGCTGTGTGACATGTTACGCCGTCTTGTTGAAACCACAGCACCTGCACATCATGGTTGTTCAATTGATGAAGGAAAAAGTCAGTAATGATAGCTCTATAGCGGTCACCATTGAATGTAACGTTCTGACCAGCATCCTTTTTAAAGAAGTACAGACCAATGATACCAATGGCACATAAAGCACACCAAGCAGACAGTTTTTCTGGATGCAACGGTGTCTCAACATACACTTGAAGATTATCATCACTCCAAATACGGCAGTTTTGTTTATTGACGTATCCATTTAACCAAAAGTGAGCTTCATCGCTAAACAAAATTCGCTTATGAAAATCGGAATCAACGGCAATCTTGTTTTGGGCCCATTCACCGAATCTACGCCTTGCTAAGTGATCGTGTGTCTTCAAGTGTTGCACAAGTTGGATTTTGTAAGCACGCAAACCAAAATATTTCCTCAAAATCTTCCATAAAGTGGATGGACACATATCCAATTCCTGTGCACGATGGCGGATAGACTGATTGGGGTCTTCCTCTACGCTACGCTCTACAGCTGCAATGGCTTCTTCTGTATGCACTGTACGACGTCTCTGCGGATGCTTATTATCATTTGGTGCAAAAGTGGTGCGAAAACGTTCCATAGTTAATCGAATTAATTGCTCTGATGGACGATTATGTTGACCGTAAAATGGACGTAGTGCGCCATACGCATTTCGAACAGAACCACGATTTTCAAAATAAATTTGCACAATTTGGAAGCGTTGTTCACGCCAAACCAAACTAAACATAAATCACTTGAAAGCTGAAAAAATGGCCTCCAGTTTTAAAAGTGTTGCCAACTTAAAGTTCTAAACCTGTATAAAAAACACCCTTTATAATTACATGTTTGATAATGTCAAGTACTTACCATTGCCATTTCAAATCTCATTACCTTCATATGGGGATGTCGCGCAAAATAATGACACATAATTACTAACTGCCTTACAAAAAATCAAAAAAATGTGCCCGCACTGGATTCGAACTTAGGACCAAGTGTGTGTACTTTGTAGCGAATAGCAGCGTTTGAGATAAGATGTGATTATATGTGGAATTCGAACTTTATTTTTTATATTCGGTTACCATATACATTCAGATATTCTTGACCAAATTATATTTGGTTGGAAATAAATTTATATATTGCGGACAGTAAAACGATATAAAAAAAACCATGGTAGGCAAACACTAACCCTAAAATACCGATAACAATTCAATACCATTTCAAGGAACTATTAACTATTAACTTAAAATACCGATAACCCTAAAATAACGATATAACTTAAAATAACGTTAACCTTAAAATATCCTAACGAAATAATTTAAACATATCAATAACCTTAAAAAAATATACAAACGAAATACATATTTTTTTCTCTTACAATCATGATTAATTTAAAACAACGGTTCCAAACTGGTATTTGGGAACCAGGGGAAAGCTAGGAGTTCCCACAAAATGTAATCAAATTGATACAAATTAAAACAAATTGTAAAACACCGATTCCAATTTTATGAATAAATCAAATGAAAATGAAAATTATTCAAGTTCGAGGCCATACTCTATATTTCTTTATTAGGCTATTGTCCTAACAAATAATAAGTTGAATCGTCGGTTATTACAAACTAACTTAAAAGTTCTGAAGGTTTGATAAGAATTTCAATGTAACAGTTTTTAATACAAACTTGCTTAAAAATCTAATCACGATTCAGAAAGTTAAGACTAATACGAAACTCACAAAATTTTGCAAATATTACTTAAATTTCGTTGAATTTTAACAAATTTTAAACCGAACACGGAAATTATTTCTCAAATCTGTTAATAGTGTGTGATTTATTTATGAAATCAAATGACATAGTTTTTTTTTTTTGCAATATTTAAAAAAGTTTCTAAAAGTTTTTAATATTTTGGTGGCGATAAAAGAAAATTGTGAAGAAATATAATCCAATAAATACGAACATCGAATTAATTTTTCTTGTCACTCGGAGTTCAGCTCAATCGGGTTTGGTTTGGTTTTGTAATGTTTTTGTTTTTGTTTTTTAATTTTAAAATAAAAATACAATTTTTATTTGTTTTGTTACTTTTACATTTATTTTAATTTATGAAAAAAAAACATGGGATTCCGTGAACCAGTGGAGGTGCCTCAAGCGGTCCTTGAAGCAAATGTTGGTTCCCACCGCTGCTTTAAAGTTACACTTAGAATACTATATAGGTAAAGACCACTACAAATGTAGTTAAAACAAATGAAATTTCACTTAAAGAAAGGACGACTTACATTTTAGTAAATTCAACTAACATTGTCATTTGTATGAAATGAATGTAAAATCATAAAACAGTCATTGGATGTTTTTGGTTTTTTTAAATGAACTACAAAGTTAATAAAAAATGTAATTTGTTCTACAAATGACTGACATTTGCATTAAAAATAAAGAAACTGTATTACAATCCAAACACCTACATATTTTTAAAGCAGAAGTTCCCTGAGTGTATAAAAAAAAGTTCTTAAGTGTCAATTTTGTTAATCATATATACATACACACATACATATCGTTGATTAAATGAAAAAACATTGAACAATGGCTATTTTTTGACGTCATATCGTCCGACTTTCTTCATATTTTAAACAGGAAAAGACTCTATGGAGCAATATTGACACTGCAGTTCTTATATCTTTAAAATTTAGAAACTCGCGATTTTATTCACATTTCTTATTTTTCAAAATCTTGAAAAAATTTGAAAACTAATGAACTTTTTGACATACAGTTTATAAATTAGCTACTTTATTAGAAAAGTTTTTGAAAGCTATGATTGTCTACTTGTACGACCTGTAATCCAAAAATAACCTATTCTATCTTAATTGCATTTTTACTGCTATTGCAAGTTTGTAATGCATTTTGCACTTTTAAATTTAGTTGTGCTAGTAATTGCTGCTAACTGTAAAATATGTATACTACTAAAAGATTACGTAAAATAACGTTAACCCTAACATAACCTAACAAAATAACGTTAACCTTAACAAAAAAACCTTAAAATACTGACAAAATATTCACAAAATACTGTTGTACAATACCCATATCCGAATGAAACGGTTGCAACCATGAAAAAGCTTATGATCCAAGACCAAAAACTATTTCTATTTCATTTTAGATATTAGGGTTTGGGAAATTATGTATTGAATCTACGCATCAAAACTATTAGTGTTTTGATAAATCTAAAACTTACAACCTAACTAAAAAATTACATTAACAATTAAATACAAATCGTCAGATCCTGCTAGCAATTCATTAATGTTTTCATCTCATCAAGTAAAACATATCGAGATAGCTCAGATGGTAAAGCGGTTTACTGCCAAGTGGAAGTCACAAAAATTATAATAATTATTAATAAAAAAATATTTTTTATTAAATTTAGTTTTTCTAAGTTTTTTGTAGACTTGTTATTGTTGTCCAAATTTTTTGATTTTTGGTAATAATGATATGTAGTTTTTTTTGCGCGACATAAAATTAATGAGATTTGTAATGATAATTGTAAGTACTAAATATGTACTTATATAACTACTTATATGGTAATGCGTTTCTACACTGAGAGGTCTTGTTTTTGACAAATTTCAGAACAATCAGGCTATTAATTTATAAGTTAAGACGTATCCTGATATAATCCTGTGTGTCCCTCGACCAAAGTTAGTTCTTAGTATTAAAGTGAACACTTCAATCTTGCTAAGAGTTCACTATTAACCACTTTAATTATTTTATTTAGACGTTTTCTAAAATTGTTTTTTTAATTTTTATGAAATTTTGATTTTGACGCTACTCGCCATTTACCGGCACACGAAAAACTTCCTCACAAAACATTTAGTAATTTTGTTTTGTCCATCGGAATATATTAATTTTTATTCGAAGCATTTCCGTTAAATTTTATGAAGGCATCCCTCTGGCAACCTTACCATTTAGAGGGTTACAGATTTAAAAAAAAAAAAAAATTTTTTAAGAGCCTACTTTTTAAATTTTAAAAGCATATTTTCCGTTTTTAAGGGATTTTTTTATGAAACTGTAATCGATTTTTTAAAGCTTATTTCTGGTTGCCCTGATGATTAGTTTTAGTGTTAGGTTTTTCTAGATCTTTTTAACTTTGCTTCATGTTATTATGAATTTTAATACATGTCTCTCAATTATACTTTCTTTTTAATGCAATTAACATTTTTATATGAACTTGTAAAAAAATTTCCTTAAAATTAAATCACTCCAGTTAAAAAAAAATATTTTATGGCTTTTCCTTTTAAATCCTGTTTGTATTCCGGTACTTATGCAAAAAATGCAAGTTGAATAACCGACATGGGCAAAAGCGGCCCGCCGACCAATTTCGTGCTGCCCTTTATCCATTCAAAGCAATAAAATTTGTTTTCGTTAATTTAAAGTAATTTAAGCTATAATTTTTTAAAATTTATAAATAAAAAAAAAATATACAATGTCGATACTATTTTAGTAATTTTTGGAATGGATGTCTTTGGATTTCATTGAAAATTAGCACATGAATGTTTCTGGTGCCTATGACATCTATAATTTTTAAAATTCGCTGTTGTTTGAAATGTATCGCAGTTCGAAGTACGATTTTTTTTTAGCAAAAGCTACAAAAATAGCTCATGTTTTAGCTGCGATAACTTTGTAAGTTATCAGATTTATACAAACCTTTATCTTAATAAAAGCTTGGATATTCTACTTTAAGAAACTAAAAAAAAAAAACAGTCTCTTTAAAGACCAAAATTCGGAATGGCGAAACGTTGTAATTTTTTGATTTCAGATTCGGTTCAAAAAGCCAAAGTACTTAAAGAAGTGTAAGTAGGAGGCTGTGAAATATGGTGCGGCCCTCCGAGAGTAAGTAAAACTCAAATATGGCCCTTCAAGTCATTTATGTGCCCACCCCTGTTTTATAATATTAATATGTGTCTGTCTGATAAACATTATTACTAGCATCGGTTACCGGCTCTTTGGTTACCGTCAAGAGAAAATAATAAAGGCTATAGAACAGGAAAATTATATATTTTATAAGTTTTACATGAACATATATAAATTCATGAATCCACGATTACCGCAGATTCATTAAAGCACTGAACACATAAACACTGCAGTACACTAGGGCCATGATCATTAAATGACTGGCCAAAAATATAACTAAAATTTAAGAGCATTTACCGATGTGATTGTACGAACTACACTGAGAATATTTAAGAGAAAAAAAAACGAACAAGGGAGAGGATACCTGCAGATCTTAATGAACTTCGGATATGTTGTATAGAATATAAATTTAAAAGGTTCATGTTTTTTTAGCTTCCCAATCTCATGTTTAAGGGTTACAAAGTGGAGTCAAAAATTACCTCATTTTGCGTTTTATTTTTCGTTATATTTGAAATAACTATAAACAGAATTTGGTATCAACTGCCTTATTTTTGAGTACTGTTGGAGTACATTGAGTGACAGTTATTTCGTCAAAAATATGCCCTTAATATCAAACTATGTAAAAATATGCTGTAACAAATCGATGGCAGAATTCGTCAATTGTTCAGCAAAGGATAAATATCTCATCCATTTTCCAATACAACGCACAGGAAAACATGAAACAGTATATTTCTGGTTGCCCTGGCTATTGAAGTTAATTTGGATAATCTATTTTTGTTGTATCATACTTTTTCAGAAACTTTTTGCATCAATTAGTGCACATTTTTTTTTAAATTTATTGCGACCCGTTGAAAAATTATAATCTTAAAGTAATATTTTTTACACAATATTTAAAATTTGTTTATTTTTGGCACACGACACCATAAATGCAATCAGAAGAAAATGTCATAAAATTTTCCGATATGTCGCAATAAATTTAAAATTTGTGGAGCTTTTAAATTTAATTTTGTATACTGTTTTTAAACTTTTATCCGGCTGGCGCACTTTTTTGCCTTTAAACGTGAGAATGAGCAGCTAAAACAAAAACATGTGTTCCTAATTTTTCGCTCCTTTACAACATGTTCAAAGTTCATTAAAATGCGCGAGCTGATGTCGGGATACCTCCCTTGTAAGAAAAGATAAATCCTTCTTTAATACTTTTTTTTTTAATTAAAAGTCGTTTTTTAATACTAGGTACTTTTTAATTAAATGTACTTTTTTTATTAAATGTATTTTTTTGCAAAAGGTACTTTTTAAAAAAAGTTATTTTTTTAATAAAATTCAATAAAATAATTTTGAGCTAAAAAGTACTTTTAAAATAAAAAGTTCCTTTTGAAATAAACAGTATTTTTTCAATAAAAGCCACGTTTTTTTAACCAAAAAGTACTTTTTGAAATAAAAACCACCACCACTTTTCAAAGAGTTCCTTATTAAAAACAAGGTACTTTTTGAAATATAAACCACCTTTTTTAATTCAAGCCACTTTTTTGAAATAAAACGTACTTATTTAATCAAAATTTTCTTTTTGAATTGTAAGGTACTTTTTTAAATAAAAGGTATTTTTTGAAATAAGACGACGAAATAAACGATAAATTTTGTAATAGAAGGTACTTTTTCAAACAAAATGCACTTTTTGAGGTACTTTTGAAATAAAAGGTACTTTTTGAAAAAACGATAAATTTTTTAATAGAAGGGAATTTTTTAAATAAAATGTACTTTTTGAAAAAGGTACTTTTTAATGTAAAAGGTACTTTTTTGAAATAAAAGGTACTTTTTTAAATGAAATGTGTGTTTTTAAGTAAAAGTTACATTTTTAAATATTAAGTACTTTTTAAAATAAAAGATACGTTTTTACATAAAATGTACTTTTTGAAGTAAACTGTACATTTTGAAATAAAAGGTACATTTTGTAATAAAAGTTACTTTTAAAAATAAAACGCATTTCTAGGCCATAGTAAAAAACAAGTATTATTGTAAATGTACAATAAAATTTACCTCTAGTAAAAATAAAATTACACTGAAAATTATATGTATTCAAATTAAACAAAATTAATTTGAATTTTGTATTGCTGTTTGGATGTAGTCCTCCTGGTTGCTTGCTTTCAAATTTTACTTAAAATAATTTTCTTTGTCTCTATGATAAACTTAATAATCACATAGTTTTTATTTCACAACTCTCCTTTGTATAGTTTCGTTGAACATTTTTCTGAGTGTACAATGAAAATCAACTTAAAAATATCATGAATAAACGCATAAAAAGGACATTTATACGCTTCACTAGGAAAAGTTCCATATGACAGAGTCTATTGTTGGCATTTTTGGTTATGGTAAAATGATGAAATAAAAAAATTGAAAAGTGGAAAAACACGACACATAATATGGCATGAATCTGGCAACTAGGCTTACTACAGTTGACCATCACTGTGTATTGGTGGTAGTGTCTGTAGTGGTAAAAACCACGTTTATGGTTATTTTGATGTGTTTTTTACTATATTTTTGCAAAGAAACATTCAATACACACTGTAATATTTTTCAGAAATTTGTTGTGTTCAGTGGACGAAACATTTCATGATGTACCAAATAGTCTCTTTCATAAACTACATGTTTGTTTGATGTAGATTTTGTATGTATGGTCAACTTCAGCATGATTGCTTATTGAAGAACGTAAGGATATTATTTGTATCATTTATTATGTGAACTCTGTTTGCTAAAAAATAAAATGAAAAATCCTTTTATAAGAGTTGCAATGTTTGCTTGTTTGTTTGCCATGGTCTATAGTTGGGTTAAAAGTTATTTGTGGCAGTTGGTAGTATGAGGGTGGTCCCAAAATTAGCCGACCTAACAAAGAAAACACAACAAATTTGCAAAAAAAAAAATTTCTTTATTTCTCAACATAATCTCCTTTTAGCTCGATACATGTTTATAGTAACAACTATCTAGCTCCTTAAAATAGACATCAACTGCAGACTCCACCTCTGCATTGTTGGCAAATCTGTTACCACCGAGCCATTTTTTCAAGTTTGGAAATAGAAAATAATCCGAGGGAGCTAAATCTGGCGAATAAGGTACGAGATGGAGCTATGCGAACTTTAATTTATTGATTTGGCCATCGCAATAGTGGATGTGTGCAGTAGTGTCTGTTGTTCTATTGTGAGCAAACGCGGCACCCATCTTCTGCACAGCTTTATTATCTCCAAATTTCCGGTCAACATGCAGTGTATAGCACTTTTTGAAATGCCTATCATTTCATATCGCTCTCGCACCTTCTCCCGATGACTTTCCAATGTAATTTGGTGGATTTTCTTAACCGTTTTCTGGCGTGAACACATCAATTGGTCAACCACTACGTCCAATATTTATAGTCGTAAACGAAGGAGCAGAATGTGCCAGAGTAGAATCTAGGTCAGCTTTAATATTGGTTGTACTGAGGCTTTCAATTGAATTACATAACGGTGACTATGTTTTCCATGTTTACAAATTCACTGAGATCGTTTATGTTCGATGGCTTAAAAAAATACTAACCAACGTGGCGCCTTGAAACTTAAAATATATGTTGTTTTAAGGTTGCCAATTTTCACCAAAGTAATTTTTTTTAACTACTGCCGCCATCTATACGCCAGGGCGGCTAATTTTTGGATATTTAATAAAGAAATGCTCTTACATTTAACACGCTCTTTCTAACAAACTTTGGTTTTGTTTTATTTGATAATGAATATTCGACATTGTTTCAAGTAAAAAAGTAGTCAAATACCGTTTCTTGAAGTAGCTGGTGCGGAAAAAGTACCTTTTAATACAGAAATTAATTTTTATTTAAAAAAAAGTTCATTTAATTTAAAAAGTACCTTCTCTTTCAAAAAGTACTTTTTCTTTCAAAAAGTACATTTTTATTCAAAAAGTATTTTTTTTTTTCAAAAAAGTACCTTTTATTACAAAAGGCGTTTTTTATTTAAGAAGTACCATTTATTTCAAAAAGTACCTGTTACTTCAAAAATTTCGTTTTATTTCAACATGTTCGTTTTATTTCAAAATGCACCTTTTATTTCAACAAGTAGCTTTTATTTTAAAAAGTACCTTTTATTTCAAAAAGTACCTTTAATTTAAAAAACTACCATTTATATTAAAAAGTACCTCTTATTTCAAAAAATACGTTTTGTTTTTAAAAGTGTCTTTTTTCAAAAAGTTCCCTTTACTTCAAAAAGTACCCTGTATTACAAAAAGTCTTATTTATTCAAGAAATACCTTTGGTTTCTAACAGTACCTGTTGTGCGTTTTATTACAAAAAGTTCCTATTACTGAAAAGTGTCGCTTGTTGCAAAAAGTAGGGAAATGTTCGCTAATGTGGCCTGTTAGATAAAGTTGACCTTCCCTTATTCTTGGTGTTGTTGCATAAATAATTAACTTATATAAACTTAAATTTCCGCTATTTTTGATGTGAATTCACATGTTTTTGCTCTTTTAATTGAGTTGTTGAAAAAAAGCAACACCCCTATCGTGAATATTTCCCTTTTCACTCAATTCCAATCGTGAATAAAAGTTCCCTCAAAATTTGTTCCCTTTGTATAATCATTCACTCGTGATTAGCATAATACAATTTCAGAGGAAATTCACGATACCAATTTTCACTTGAGGGGGAATGAAAATAACATGGTAACAAACATTTCCCTTTTTATTCACGATAGGGGTGAAAGTGTAATTTTTCATTAAAATAAAAAATTAATAACAAACAAGTTTTAAATTTAAAATTTCCAATTCGGATTTTTGCAAACGGTAGGAATTTTATATCGAATTTTAAAAAAAATGTGAAAAATAATTTTTTTTTAATTGTTTACGCATCACTTTAACGGTTCTTTTGTATTTCGAAAAATTTTTTTATATACTTTTTTTTAAATATTTTTTTTTTTCGATTATACTTAATATTGCTATTAGAGAGGTTATAATATAAGTCTACTTTAGCGAACATTTTCGCTAATGTGTACCTATTGAGTTGTTTTGAGAAGTGCTAATACCTGTTGTAAATTAGTTGCAACAATAAATTAATCTATAGCCGAAGAGTAAGAGGAATAACTATTACCTAAACTTATTTTTGAGATTCGCTCTAAACCTATTTTGGCTTATATTGCTTAAAGCAGGTAACGAAAAAAAAATTGTATAGGACAACATATTATTTATTTTTCGGGCCGAACTCATGTTATTCATTTTATTGCAAAAATGTTTTGGCCGGTTTGAGGGTTAATCTTATCACATCTCCTAATTCAACTTATTTTCGTTGATAATTTATTATCCAATAAGAAAAATTTTGTTGGTTGTGCTTATTAATTGCACTGGCATAAAAGCAATAAAGTTCTCCTAGGAATATAATTATGAAAAGAATCTCATTAGGAGTAATTAGTATGTTATGTTGGCGTAATTAGATTATTAGTACTACACTACGCTATACAATTTCATTTATAAACAATACCATGGAATATGTATGAATGTATAGGTTTTTTTTATAATTTACACATTTATAGAATAACTAATCTAAAACATGTTACAAATGGCAAAAGTAGGGTGATCTTTATACTCTACTATAAATATGGGTTAATTATTATTGGGCGATGGTGAAAAAAACAAAAATTTTAAAGCGTATCTATTTTTTTCTTATATACACCTCTGTCCTATCTTTCACATTGTCATGAAAGTGAAATCAATACACTCAAAAAAATAAGTTAGTACAAAAGTTAGTAAAAGGTCTTGTAAATCAGGTATACTATTTTTTAGCAAATTTTTTTTGCTAAACTCGTGTTTTCAGCTAAAATTTTTGTTATACTTATTCACCACTTAACTGTTTTATACTAATGCTTTACTAATATACTAATGTTTTACTAATTAATTATGCTAAAAAAAATTGTGCTGATAGCAGATGTCGCGGCATGTCAAGATGTAGTAGAGAAGAGGAAAATTATACTAAAAGTACAACTATAATAAGACATATACAAAAATCAACCATGGAAGACTTTTTTATCTGTTTTCATACATAAAACAAAATTGAGGATTAAAACAACTTAAATTTTGCGTTCTCACCGGCTTGTGAAAATAATTGTCTTTTAATTAAATAAAAGACAAAATAAAATATTTAAATTTAATATGTATTTCTAAACTAAATGTTTATAGATTAATAATCTAGTGTGGTCAAATTGCAAACAAAAATATACAGACATGTAGACAGAGTAAAGCGAAAGACAAAGACACACATCTTAGGTAGATTTTTATGGTTCCTTTTTCTTATTGCAAAAAAAGGGTTGTTTTTTTCGTTTCGGTTGTTTTTGTTTATTTTTTCGTTTCGTTTCTATAATTATCTTCGGCAGTTGCGTCCTTTAAAAGAAAGCATCATTTAGACAACCATTGATGTAAGTAGTTGAAAGAAAATTTTTGTTATGTTATATATATTTATTTCTATATATTTTCAGATATTAAATTAATTCATGTCGTCAATGTGGGAAAATGAAAATTTTTATATTTCGTAATTATTGTGAATTATTTTTTAAAGAATCAAAAAAATATGTTTTATGATTTTCAGCAAATAAATTAACTAAATTACAATTTTTCTACAATTTTTTTGCGTTTTTTTCAGTCTACTAAAATTCAGCAAAAAATTTATTAATTTTTACCAAGGTTTTTTTATTTCTAATCCACTAAGTGTTAGCAAAACTTTTGCTGAATCTACTAATTTTGTTGCTAAAAATCAGCTCGCTGATTTTCAGCAAAAGATTTTGCTGACACTAGCAATTTTTTTGCAAGCACCCTCCTGACTAAAATTTTGCTGACTCAGCAAAATTTTTTGCTGACTTTACAAACTTTTTTTTTGAGTGTACGACTTTTTGGTGCGTAGACTTTCACATACCCATTTTTGATTTACCTTCCTGTAGAAAGTAAAACGAGAGCACTTTTTCCTTGCAAAATTTTTTAAAAATTATAAGACTGCTTTATAAGTTTAAATTTAGTATTTTGAGAGAAAACATATGTTTTCGATAATTATGGGGATTAAAAAGCACGTATTCAAAAAGTAAGGCAATACAGGACTAAGGTTATTTCCATTATTTAATGAAATTATTATTTAATGTAATAGAAATATATTCGATAAAGTATTTAGTATTTACTTTTTAGTTGTTTGTAAGACATAATAGAAGTTTGAAAGAAAATGACAGTGAAAGTTTTAATGAAAAAGTTTTCCTAAATATGTTGACCGTAATGAACATTGAAAGTATATAAGAGTTAACAACAAAATTTTAAAATAAATTACTTCCCTTCTCGCCTACAAAGAGTTTAAAAATATGTTGACCGTTATGAACATTAAAAGTTTATAAGAGTTAGCAACAAAATTTTAAATGAAATTACTTCCCTTCTCGCCTACAATTAAAAGTTTAATTAAATTCGATCCTATTAAGGAAATTGTAGTATCAATTAAAATAGTTCGTAACTATTTAATTGATTTGCGTTTCAATTAAGATTATAAATTCGGTTACTTTTCAATACTCGATACTACTCGATATTTATAATTTTGATAGTCGATAATACTCCATACGTTTAACGGTTATTAAATTAAAAATTTACTTTAAGCTTTAAAAAAGTTTTATAAAAATTTTCACTTTTATTGAAAATTCAAATTTTTAAAATACATTTTTTAACTTTTTTACAATCTATTCAATGTTCTTTATGGTTTTCAAACTTTTTATTTTAACTTTTACCTTTGATTTTTCCTTCTAACAGAGTTTTTTCGCCAAAATTTGAAAAACGCTAATATTAATATAAAAATTTACAAATAATGTTGTTCTTTTTTATTAAAACAGTTTTTTAAAATACAAAATTTTCTAAAAAAAATTTAAAAAAATATATAATGTATTGACATATATGTATGGCCGTCTTATATAAAATATGAACATATATAATAATATTTGTCCATATATGGAAATGTAGCCTCAATATATGGTTTCATATATGAGGCTACATCCACAGTTACAAAACGCCGCAAAAACTCATTCGAATTGCGGTTAAACAACTCCAAAAAATCCTTTGAAATTGTCACACGATTACGTTTATGGTCAATTGAGAGCAAACGCGGCACCAATCTTGCAGACAGCTTTCTTAAACCAAACTGATCATTTAAAATCGGAACTACACTGCTATATGAAATGCCTATGCCATCAACAGTCTCACGCACTTTTACTCTTCGATCAGTTAACACCATATCGTGGATTTTTTCGACATTGACCTCAATTGGCCGTCCAGAACGTTCAGCGTCATTTGTACTTGTGCGACCACAACGAAAATCAGTAAACCACTTTTTTACCATTGAAATCGATGGTGCAGAGTCCCCATAGAATTTATCAAGCTTTTATGGTTTTTAGGTTTGATTGACTGTTTTTATTTACAAAAAATAATGTTTAATGAGCACTCGAAATTCACTTTTTTCCATTTTTAAAAAAATCCATGAGGTTGTATGTTTTGAATAGCTGTTAAACGCAAAGTAAATGACGGAACTTGCTTAAAATTTGAGAGTAGTCTATTAACAGATGGTACTTGATGGGAGCAGTGTTACCTTTCATATAACTACGAGGGAAGTTCGAAAAGTAAGTATTATAATTCAATTTACATGTTACTGATATATTAAAGAAAATTTAACTAAAATAAAGAATAAAAATTGCATTAAAAGACATTCAAATCTTAAGTTTTTAAGATTTTATTGAGCGTGTCCTTCTTTTTTTTTAACAATGTGCTTAAGTTTATCAGAAACATGTGAATTAAATTATAATACATTTGCGGTATTCACGAGTCCCAGGACAAATTAACTTTGTGTGGTATTGTAGTTATTGTGAGTGCTTTCATTCAAAAGAGGAACAGTTAACATGTATTTTGAATTTTTTTTCAGGTAGATTTTTACCAGGCAGACTGTGAATACCGCTAATATGTTTTGTTAAAAAATTGCAAAAAAAATATTTTTATAATACTATCAACTACAAAAAATATTTTTATGTGATCATATTCAAATATTTTGGAACGTGTGTGGAACCATATATGGATTCATACAGTTACGGACAAAAAATAGGGCCACTTTTTCGTAACACAATTTAACGGTAAAAAAAGACAACTAATTTGTTGGGGAATTTTGTAAATATTATTTTTAGATTATAGTACAACAACTCGTTATTTTATGAAGCAATCCAAAGTTTAGTGTTCCAATTGAAGAAACATAATTGCAAAGTATGGAATTAACTCCATTTTTTAAAAGACAAAAAAATAGGGTCAGTATGCAAATTGTACGAAATATTCCATAATCCTTGAACTTTTTTATTTGAAATGTTGTAATGGTGATTGTATCTACTAGACAGACTAAGTTCTGTATCTCTAATGTACCAACTTTGGAACCAAGGTTTCTAAAAATAAAGAGTTGTTGTACTGTAATCAAAGAATTATTTTGCAATTTTCCCCACCAAATGTGTTGTTTTTTTAATGTTAAATTGTGTTACCTTAAAGTGACTCTATTGTCTTGTCCGTAAATCTTTATGCGTTATGGTTTTATATATGCACATTTTTAGCCACGAATCTTAATTTAATCTTAGACACTTTAAATTAAAATATTTTTATAAGTAATTTTTAATCAACTTTGACAAAATATAATATTAGATGTAAAGACAAGAATTTTTGAATCCAATGTTATTAAGACTGTTGGGGTAAAAGTCTATGTTCATATCAATGTGCGTTCTAAAATTCGTTTCATATAGCATTTTAATTTGGAATTATTGTAAAATTTAAAAAGAATCTAGGCCTCCATATATAGGTCTTCATATATGTGTCTCCAATAGGGTGGGGCGATTTGAACATCTTAATGGGCGCTTCGCGTTTCTGATTCTTGGGATTGTACTGAGCAAAAAATTCCACTAGACCATACGACTACGGTGAAAATCGAGCTTCCAGATTTTGACTTTTTAGCCGTATTTTGTGAAAGTAACAATGTGTGGGATGGACATATCTCAGGAAGTAGGAGGAGCTTATCCAAGATTATGGTATCAATATCTTCTTTGGAAGATTCTCTAGCAGATTAATGCATCAATCATATTTGTGGGTGGGGTTTAAGGTGTCAATTTTTAATTTCAAAATAGGGCTTTTTTTTCCGTATTATGTGAAAGTAACAATGTGTGGGATGGTCATATCTCAGGAAGTAGGAGGAGCTTATACAAGATTATGGTATCAATCTCTTCTTTAGAAGATTCTCTAGTAGATTAATGCATAAATCATATTTGTGGGTGGAATTTAAGGGGTAAATTTTCAATTTCAAAATAGGACTTTTTTGCCGTAAAGTCAAAATCTGGAAGCTCGATTTTCACCGTAGACGTATGGTCTAGTGGACTTTTTTGCTCAGTACAATCCCAAGACTCAGAAACGCGTGAAAAAAGTGAAAGAAACTAGCATCCTCATCCATAAACCAAAGCGTGAAAGGCCAAAAACAGTGCGTACACCCGAGAATATTGCTGCTGTGGCAGAAAGTGTGCGTGAAGCGCCATCAACATCAATTCACCGTCGTTCTCAACAATTGAACATTTCGGAGACATCATTGAGACGAATTTTGCATAAAGACCATGGTATGACGCCATACAAAGTCCAATTGGTTCAGGAGTTCAAAAAAAAAGTTATTTGGCGGACCCTTTATATGGTGTCATATATGATTCATGTATGATTTAATATGCAACCATATATGAACATATATGAGGATTTTCAGCCGGGTTTGTACAATTATGGATGACCATATATGATCATATTAACCCAGTAATGCCTGACCCCCGATTCCATTGTCCAATATCGATGAAATTTCACACATTCTTTACACATTTCTTTTTAATTTTCTTTTCAATTTCCCATACTTGGGACTTATGAATTAATCACTGATATAAAATAATTCCTTTGTGGTTTTTTAATTAAATTATTTTGTTATGCTCTTTCATGTAAAACTCTTCATTTTTACTTGAAAATAATCGAGATTTCAAGCAAGGGTACTTCATAAAACTGTAGAATACGTATTTTAATGGTCATGTAATGAAATTCTATCCTGAGTAGTCCTACCCAGCTAAAATTTTTTTGCATTTTAAAGAATACCTAACACTTTTAGGCAAAAATATAGTTTTCCGATGTGTCCCTTCTCCAGTTTTTCATAGGCAATTTCAATTCTTTCTTTAAATTTTTCAGAATATGTAAATTTTCAGACAGTTGAACAGATAATTACCAACCCCCAATTTTACACCAACATTTTCCTAAAGTATTTTTATCCTTTCTCCACCTACCTGTAAAAATCAATTTGATGCAACTCTTACCTGGCTTTAGCTATAAATTTTTTTAAGATGGCTTCTTTTTGGGTATTTAAATACCCAATAGGCAGGAATGTGTTAAATATACGTATATCAGCGCAAGTTTCTTTTTGACACGAAAAAAGTTTAAAATGATAGAAAAAATAGCGCGAAACCCCATTAAAAATGACAAAAATGGCAAAATACTAAAATAAAATGTGTAGAAAATAAAAAGTTAAATATTAAAGTTTTATTAAATTTTGAGTCCATAGTACAATCATGTACTTTTTCAAGTTATCAAAAAGAAACGCTATACACGCAGAAAAAATTACACTTCTGAGTATGTTTGCAGACAATTATTTATATTATTACAATGATTCAACTTTTCAAACATAAACAAAGATATATTTGCGATTTTTAAATTTTTTGATATTATGTTATAAACATATATATGGGCAACTTCAAAAATTTACGGCACCTAGACATTTTTTTTTAAGTTTTTTTTTTGTCTGACATCAATGTCGATTTGTGTATGTATAAGCCGATAGTTGAGCATGTGAAATCCGTTCGCGTTAATCATTTTTATTAAACGGCGCAAATTTTTCGGCGGTTTCAAGTTTAAAATTAAAAAAAAAAAAAATATTAAAATTACAGTTTTTGTTAAAATTGAAAAAGGATAACGCGTGTGAATAATACCCCTTAAGAGCTTTCTTAGCACACTAAAATATTTGTAAAAGCTTCAATACTTTTCAAAATACACTGAAAAAAAAAAAAAAATAAAAAAATTTTTTTTGATCGTGTATGCATATAAAAATTTATTTAAAATTGTTAAACATTTTACAAAATTACGGCTAGTATAAGACATAATTTGTAATATTTTGGAAAAACCATTTAAACTTTACCACTCATGATTTTTTGTTATTTTGATTTGTTACCTTTGAAAGTTTGTAAAATTGTTCTGCAAATTGGAAGCTGTAACTACCCTGCAGGAAATGTCAATAGTGAAAAAGTATTGATTCACTATTGACTGTGTCACCAGTACTACTAACCAAATATTCCCCAGGCAATGTAATTTGCTATAGACATTTAACATGTACGTGGCATTGAAAATCACTAGTGACATTAGAACTATTGACTAGGTAGTGAATAGGTAGTTCTTATGGGACCATATGTAGACATTGGAACCAAAGATTCACTAGTGACTAGGTAGTTCTTATGGCACCATATGTAGACATTAGAAACATAGATTCACTAGTGACTAGGTAGTTCTTATGGGACCATATGCAGACATTGGACCAAAGATTCACTAGGGACTCGTTAGTTCTTATGGGACCAGATGTAGACATAAGAACCATATTTTCACTAGTGACTAATTAGTTCTAATGGGACCATATGTAGACATTGGAGCCAAAAATTTACTGGTGTTGATAAAGTAAAAAGTGTAGACGCTTAGTTGACAAAGTCAACAAAATAGTAGACAAAAGTGGAGACTTGGAGACACTTGACCCCAAGCTTCCTGCAGGGTAACGTTTCGTTAGTTGAATCTTGGGTTCCAGTTATAAATTCTAAGCCGTTTTCAATTTTTTTAATCCGCAATTTTTTGTTTTGATGGCATTGTTTTTATTATTATTATTGTTATTTAAAACCGAATACCTAACTGACTTTCTTACACCAATTTGCGATTTGTTTGTTTTTTTTTTTGCTTTTTATTTTTTCAGATTGGCGATATTCGCGTCTTTTATCGGTTAATTTGTTTCGCTTCTCAGTTTTCTTTTTACGAATTTCACGTTTTTTAATGTATAATCTGAAACCATTTTACTAATTTTTATTCACAACTATTCGCGCACATAAATAAAATAAACTGAATTGAAACTCAAATATTTATTCTTAGAAGCATTCAGAAAAGGCTACTATGATCATAGAGTTTTTATATTAAAGCAAGTTCTTTAAGATGTCAGTGCATCGGCGGTAATTTGGCGGTTTTCGCGGTAGTATGTTTTAATTGTTTTGTTGAAATTTGTTAAGGTGGTCCTTGTGAATATTATTTAAAAATATAGTCTCACTTTCTAGGGGTTCAAAAAAAAACGCATTTTTTTTGCAAATATTATTAAAAAATTGCCGCTGCACGCGCCAGTATTGAAAAAAAATATTTTTTTTTGCACTTTATCAGATTAGTCCGTCGCCAAGAATCTATTTAGATACCTAAACATGTTCCCATGCCATGGTTTGATATAAAAAAAGCTTAAAAAAAAATACACAAGCCAACTAAAAAGACAATTCAGATTGTCAGACGCAAAAAACATACATTTTCAAAAACTTTACGCTAATTTCTTTTAAGTTTGTGATATATATAGAGGTATATCAAGTTGGTGCGCTGACACCAACTTGATATACCTCTAACTTTATAAAATTATGCCGTTTTTATAATTCTGCGCTTAAAACTCATTTTTATTAAACGGCGCAAAAACCCTATTTAAAATCTTCAAAAAGTTTAAAATTCGGAAAATTTTGGTTTCACTTGTAAACCTCCATGTAACTTTTCACCCAGCAGCGATATCGAAAATTTTTTTTTTGTGGATATATCCTCCAAGTCTAATGACTATATTTTGTATTGGTTTGGATCTCAAAGCTAAAAGCTATTACATAGAAAACGGAATGAATGAAAAAACTCTTGCAAGTTTCAAGTCGTTTTTTTAATTTTTCGAATTTTAGATGACCACCAATTCTTAAGGTGAAGACTTTTCAATATAAAACTTTGCACGTCATATCCTTCAAGTATAGTCATCCAAACCCTGTACAACGTTTTTTTCAATTCATAAAACTTAACGAAATCAGAGCCATAGTATATCGGTTTCAGCAGGTGCTCAAAAAATTTGAAATAGCCCATATATGTGCAGACAAACATATGTATATGGTTATAGTTTTTATATAGTTTTTTTTTTATCAATATTACAACCAAATATAAGCATTTTTTAATATTTTATTATATTTTACACATTTATATGTGATGTATAAGACTAAGATCGGACTGTGCTTAATTACTCATATTTCTCAATATTAATTTAATTTAAACTATTTTAAACCAACAAATTTTTTTAATTACCAACGTTTTGCCAACGTGGGCAAGTTCGTGCAAACCAACAGTTGACCACTGTTATCAATCGGGTAACATGACAGACAATACTGTCAAGATTGTTAATACCACGCTCTGCCAACTTATAACCGACCGTCGGCGACGCTTTGCCAGCACTGTGCCGATTTTAGTTTTTTTTTTCTTATATGCATCCGCAAAAAGGGCTGTTTGACGAAAGTGTCAAAATCAACATCCTCCAACTCGGACTCAACTTGGTGCAAGTTTCATCTTAATCCCAAGACATCGGTATTAAAAGTTGGGTCACTTGAGATAAAATCCACCATATTTATATGCGTATGTCGTCTAACTTTATGTATTAGTCCATATTTGTAAGTGAAACCTATACACAAATGCTTGAATGATTCGGTTGCTTATTTTTTTTGTTTTTGCATCTTTTTCTTCCAATTTTTTAATATTACGTTTTATGTTATGCGTGACTAGAATTTAATATTAGAAAATATTGTTTATACAATATGATTTTTTTTTTTTCTTACTTATTTTGTTTTCATCATAAACTATACATCTATGTAAGTATGTTTCGTTATCAATCGTTGTGGCATTTACATTTATTTATAATATTTCTTTTGCTTTTTTTAATATTTTATTTCTTAATAAAGACTACGCAGGGGTCGGTTGAGCACAATAACATTTGCCACTGCTGCTAGTAGTCGAAAATAAGGTGTTTTCAATGTTTTTTTTTTTTTTTTTTTTTTTTGAAAATATACATCTATCCATTGAACGAAAGTTCGCAAGTTTTTCAAAATTGTCTTCGGAGACAAGAAATCGATTTAAATCGATTTCTTAAATAATTAAGATAAAAATGCAATTATATTTAATTTGCAATTTAAATTAAAGTCGTTACGTTGGAATCCACTTAAGCAAAGTGATACATTATTTTATTATGAATCATATAGAGTAAAGTGGGTAACTGATGTCGCTTAAAAAATTTCGCCATAATATTTGTTTAGCTTCTATAAAGTGGTCCATTTTTATCATTATTTTATTATTTTTATCAGTATTTTATCATTATTTTCTTTTTTTTTTTGCAAGTTTTTCGAAATATTTAGTTTTTCTATATTACCCCATGCTCCCCTAAATTGAGTTTATAATAATTATTTACATAGGAATAAGGTAAACATAGTCAAATTTTAATCGCTTCTTATTCCTTATTTAGTTTTCACAATTTTCATATCACTATCCCTCATAAGGCTCATGAGGGATAGGTGTATTGAGGCGTTAAGTATAATATTATATATAGGAAAAAAAATGTTTACATTTAAAAGACAGAATATCAGAATATTTCTGATAAATTTTTTGTTGGAATGGCACATGAAAATAAAATATTAATAATAGAAATCTGACAGGTATTTTTTTCTTTTTTTTTTTGACGTACATTTTAAATTGAATTATTAATGTAAAAAGCATAAAATTATACATTATTACTTACACGTTTTGCTAGACTTGTTAAGATGTTACTTTTTTTTAGGAAAATCAATATTATTTGAACTTAATACAAGAATTTTAATAAACCTAAAATGGGTATTCGACATAAGGTGTCAACTTTCCGTTTAGATAAAAGTTATACCTATGATGTGAGCAAGATTATTGAAGTTCAAGATCATTTGTCATTTTTACATCCGCTAATTTAAAGCAAACTTTATCTACTGACACGTCTTTAAATGTTTCATTTTGCGTCACCGAAAATCTTCAGAGAACCCATGTAGAAGGGGTAAAAGATTTTACCCAACTTTTGAAGGAAAAAGATCAACGCTTTTTCAAAATTTAGGTAAAATCTTCTACCCCTTTCTACATGGGTTCTTTGAAGATTTTCGGTGACGCGAAATGAGCTTTTTATTTTCTTTTTCACTGCTATTTTAATTAAATTCAATGTCAGTGGCGGATCCAGCCTAAACTTTTAAAGTTTCGCAAAGTTTGATGTAAGCACTTTAAGCAATGTAAAAAATCGAATCGATTCGTTTTCATTTAATAATATTTTATATTATCCGTTATCAGTAATACAAAATGTTAGAATTGTTTAATTCGTTAAATTTTTATATAAGATATTTTTTTTTATAAGTCCAAATTAATGAATTAAGGTTCTATAAATCGACTATCGACTTTTTGGAAGTCGACTTTCTTCTCATGAACAAGTCGGAAACTCGACTTTTGGTTTCGACTTTCTTATTTGTTAAATATAGCTAAAAGGAAAATTTTGTAAAGCCAGTAAATTACACTGTTCAACAAAATCAAATTTTTTCCAAAATTACAAGGTCCGACCTATAAATTTTGATAGAACAGACAAAAAAAAAAAAAAAGACACGTGGTTCGGCGTTTTGAAAGTTTACATCTGGGTTTCATTTTAGGGGGAGGTAAAGTTTCCCCCAAATGCAAATTGCATATTGTCAATCGGCATAGAAAATCGAGTAAAGCTTACGTTTAAAGTATATGGTGTGTTCATCAAATTTATGTAAAATGTTACGGAGAACATGCTAACCCTCTAACTCCTCAAGGTAAGGGTCTTTTTTCGTCCTTTTTTTAAAAAAGATCAAAAACACCATTAAAACAGGGATTTAAGGGGTTAAAATGTTAAAATTTTACTATAAGTCCCTGAATACACCAAAATCAAACATTTCTGTAGAATATTTTAACCCTCTAACTCCTCAAGGTGAGGGCCTTTTTTGTCATTCATTTAAAAAGAGCAAAAAAACACCATTAAAACAGGTATTTAAGGGATTAAAATGTTCCGCAAAAATATTCGCCGTGAAATTTTACTATAAGTCCCTGAATTCACCAAAATCAAACATTTTTATAGAATATGTTAACCCTCTAACTCCTCAAGGTAAGGGACTTTTTTGTACTTCTTTTAAAAAAGAGCAAAAAAACACCATTAAAACAGGGATTTAAGGGATTAAAATGTTCCGCAAAAATATTCGCCATGAAATTTTACTTTACGTCCCTGAAATTTTACTATAAGTCGCTTCTATCAAAATTTATAGGTAGGACCTTGTAATTTTTTTTTGTGTTGTACAGTGTTATTGGTCGGATTTGGACATAATGTATGTCCAATTGTAGACAAGGAGTAAGGCTTTGGGAAAATAAATTATGTAGTCCCCTATTTTATTACACAGTGATAAAAATTTATTCGAAGCTTTACATTTTATTAAATATAGTCAAATTTATATTCAAAAATTATTTTTCGGTTTCGCTATTTAGGTTTCTTACACTCACATAACAAATTCGGTTGTCTCAACACAATTTCATCAAACCGAATTGATTCGGTTGTAACCGAATTAGGGGTTGTAACAATCGAATTGGGGGTTGTAACAATCGAACTCGGTGGCGACAACAGAATTTTCAAGGTTGCAGCAACCGAATCGATTCGATTGGATGAAATTTTGGAATTTTTATGAGAGTGTAAGATGTAGTTTTTTTGAAGTATGTTAAAAATTTGTAGAAAAAAGCGGAATAAAAATTTGTTTTTTTATACATATGAAACCTTTGAGTTTTAAAAATGTTCACCCCTAAACGGTTTCAGATTAGGTTTCAGTTAGGATTTAAGAAAAATCATGGCAATTACACAAACAAATGTTAAACATTTTCTTGTAATAAAAAAAAAAAAACTTATTGAAAAAAAAAACAAAAAAGTCCTGGTTCAAAGATATATATATTTTTTAAATTATAAGAAGCTAGATTTGTAAAAATAAACGCCATACACAAAGGGCTACTCTAACAAAAAAGATTTATTTCTTCTGAAAAAGTAAAAAAAAAAATAAATGAAAATTTTTGTGAAATGCTTTCGATGAAATACTACTTTCTTTAGTTCATTCTTCTTTAATGAAATGGTTCCAATTTTTTGTAATATACATTAATCAACACAAAATCAGCTTTCATTTGAATTTCAAGGAAATTTTGACAATTTTTACTGTTTAGTTTCATCTTTACAAATATTATGTCTGATAAAAAATGTCTAAATTTCATCACTATGTGTAAATTTAACATCCCCACTAAACTCATTTTTGTATTAAAATTGCAAACACATTGAAAATATCCTAAAGTATTTAGAATAAAATATTTTTTTTTCTGAATTTATAAAATTTTTTGCTGATAGTAGCAATTCTTCTACAAGGATCCTCCCAACAAATATGTTTCTTACTTTACTGTTTTTTTTTTTTGGTTGAGTGTAAATATAAGTATTAATTGGCAACGCATTATTTTTTGTATTAAAGTAATGGGAAAAATAACTAGTTATTAGTATGCCATTATTATTTGTATTAAAGTAATGTAGAGTAGCTGGTATCATTACTGGTAGTTCAAAAATTCATTTCCGTATCTACTCTGGGATATGTTATATCACACAAAAAAATATTTTTATAAGACATTATATATTATCATATCTTAATTTATATATGCTTATATATTATATATGATAATCTATTATTATTAGAAATCGTGAATTCAGTGAAAATTTTAAAATCTTCATTTCATCATATTTCACATCAAAAACCTTCAACATCTAAACAAATCGTCAGTCGTGGACAGAGCTGCTTTAGATTTTCTTTGGCTTAGAGTAGTTTCAGAATAAAGAAAAGCGTAAGGAAAGCGTTAAATAATAATTGCTCTACTTACCACTGGCTAAACGTTTTTTTATGCACATTAGTTTTGTGCAAAGTATGTGTAAAATATTTAAAATTCCTGTGTGTTTTTAATTTTTCCTTTGTTTCTTCTTTTCTACCAGAAAATAAATATTTTTTTTGTTAAACTTAAGTAAATTATGGTAACGCTAAACCACAAAAAAGAGAGATGTCAAACAAATTTGAGAGAGTCGAACATTTTTCGCCATGAAATATAATTGATTCTATTATGACGAAATTTAGGTCAATAGTCCTTTTAAGTTTTGCGTTTCATCAAAAATTAATTTGTAAACTTGTTCGAATTTAGTTTAAACTTTTATTTTGTTTTTTCTCTTAACTAAGCTATCATTTATATTTTTGGTTTGAAGCTTAACCCTCTAACGGGTAAGGCTGCCTAAGGGCAGTCTTCATAAGATCTACTACAAATGCGTCAAATGAGCGTTTTATACTTACATAGAAAACTAAATATGCTAAATATTTTGAGAAGAAATTTTTCGTGTGCCGTCCACGGTTTGGAAGCGAGAAAGCTTCAAAAGCAAAATTTCGTAAAATTTCATAAACTTATTTTTAAAAAATATAGTTTTCAAAAATCTAAAAAAACAATTTAAGTTGACAAAAACTCTTTATAATAATATATAAGCAAGATTGAAGCTTTATCTTTAATAATAAGTCTCCTGCTTAAAAGAGACATACCAAGTGGGACATCGCGAACAAAAATCATGCCTTCTGGAATTGTTTCGGAAGCGCTCGGTAAGCACAATTTTTTGCTGGGTTAGTAAAACATTTTATATATCTGTTGCTTTGCCGTCTTCAATATCACACGCCGACGGTTATATTCTTGTAGCTTTGACAAAAGTCATCTGTCATTTCTCTGTCGTCTATATTTTGTAGCGACTTGTATCTTCACTGCGTACATTTGCCTACCAACTACTGTAAAACAAACATTTTAAAATATGTATATAAATTAAAGCAACCATAATTAAAGAAACCATATGTTTAACATGTGGAAATCAATCTTCTCATTGAGAATTAATTCAAATGTGCGATTAAGGTGACCATTCGTACAGATTTTATCAAAATGTTTGCTCATTTTTGTTAAGATGTGCTTATTGAAAAATACTGTGCTGATATTTTTAATATTTTCATTTTTGCAATTTTTAAAGAATATATATTTTATTTGTATAATCTATGAAAAATACAATGAAAATAAAAGTAGCATTTAAGGATTTAAAAAAAAAAAAATTTACAGAATCACAATTCTCTATACTTCAGACACGCTGATTTTAATTGTGTATTTTATTTTTCGATGTATGATGCAGTATTTTCTTTTTCACAAAATGACTCAATAGTTTTTTACATATAACGTTTTTAAAATGGTAATCCAATCTGACTCCTTTCTGTTTAAATGTAAAAATAACCCCTGTTTTCTTATTTGAGGTACTTTCTTTGATTCACATAACTTAAGATTAAACCCGCTACATAGCGTTTTTTCTCAATTTTTACGGTTGAAGCGAATTTTATAGCTAAACTAGTAATTGACCTTAACAATTGGACATGCAGTAGAAAGAGCTTATTAGGAAGAGGTGTCGCTGCGAGAAAACAATTATTTTAATATGGTGCGTCATATGCAAATAGTGCGATTTACCAAAAATTGTATATGTCATCATAGCTTTCCGAGATGAAGCCAGAGTCCAATTTTTAGTATGATATGTGCATATTTATCAAAGCTAAGTATTTGCGCAAAAAAAAACCCAAAACTGTTTATATTTAAAAAAGTTTTTTTAACAAAAGCCCTACTTTTGTGACAAAAGTGTACGGCGAAATATATACGAAATATTTTTTTATCGAGTGATCAATCAAAGCGATCGATTACTTACAGTTTTATTAGTTTTATGTTTTTATATACATCGAGATTATTTTTATGTTATTTTTAATTTATAACGAGCTTTTAACCTCCTTATATTTACAAAAATAAAGCATATCAAAGATCTCATCAAAACCCGAAGTTTTAGAAAAGCTAGAGCCCCCATAATAGGCAGAACTTTAACAAAAAACCTATTAATCATTAATTTTGCTCCATTCTTGCCTTCTTAGTAATCAAGCACGTGGGTAGGCTCTTTTCCTAACAAGCATCATGACGTTACTAAACTTTGAAGACCATAAATGTTCTATTTATATAAAAAAAATTTAGTTTTTACTCTGGCTCAAGTAATATTTTTTGCAGTTTTATTAGTTTTTTGTTTTTATATACATCGAGATTATATTTATGTTTTATGTTATGTTTTTAAATGATAACGAGCTTTCAACCTCCGTATATTTAGAAAAATAAAGCAAATCAAACATATTAGCTAGGTTGATACTAGTATTTCGATCTGGCTAAAGATATAATCAGAACCCGGAGTTTTAGAAAAGCTAGAGCCTCCATAATGTGCAGAAACATTTTAGTTTTATTTAAATATGTTCATTATGATATTATTATATGTATAATCTGTTAATAAGGGAAATATAGTCGCGATGTTTGTTAACAAAGTCAGATTTTTTTTAATCAGCCTTTATCTCCTAAAAATGTTCGTTGGGTGTATCTCCTAAACTAGCAAAGCTGGAAACTCAAAATTTGGCACGTAGCTTCATCTAATGACCAGAACAAAATCATACAGCAGAACAAATGGACAATCGAATGTTTAAGTGTTAAAAATGGGCTGAGAAGTTTCGAAAAGTTGATTTTAAGTCCCATTTTTAGGTGGGAACGAAGGTTGGGGGTGGCATACATGCCAACCTTTTTCTTTCTAATTTAAGGCCCCAAACAAGAATCTGACCAGAAGTTGGTATTTTGTGCTGCCACCCTTAAGGTTCAGGCTCCCTACGAAGCCAACTGTCCTACCAGGTAAACAATTCCAAACGTCCGATGGCGTCACTATTCGACCACCAATATAACGCACCCTCCTGTCGGAGAGCCTCGGACATTTGCAGTGAACATGCTCTGAGGTCTCGGGTTCCAATTCACAAAACCTGCACGTATCCGTAGAGGATCGTTCCATCTTGTACAATTGATACCTAAGGCCACAGTATCCCGTGAGGTAACCCGTCACGGTTCTTAGTTCGCCCCTCGTCATAGACAATAGTTTCCGCGACCTCACCCCAGAGGGAGATATAATCAGCTTCGCCTGTCAGTGCCCAGGCGATCTGGCCCAATAAGCCCCAAACTCCGACTCCCTCCATCCTCTGAGCCTCTCTCTGACATACCCATTGGGTACGCCACAGAAGGGTTTAGGGCCAATGAATTGTCGACGAGCTCCGCAGTTGTCCAAACAGTCAGCCCGTTCGTTGCCCTCATGCCACTCATGGCCAGGAACCCAGCCCAGTGTCAAGGAGTTGTTAAGTCCGAGACGATTTAGAGAGTCGAAACATTCCTTAACCAGACCCGACTACACATCTTGAGCCCTCAATGCACCAAGTGCCGCCTGGCTGTCAGATAGAATGTAGATCATGGCCCCACGTGTCCTCTTCCGCAGACACTCTTCCACACAGATACAGATACCGCCTGAAAAACGGAGGGATATTTGCCCATGGGCAGAGCACGCTAAAATCCGGGTCCGACGACACCTGCCCTCGTATCCATGTTCGACTGTTTTGAGTCATCCGTGAACCAGACCTGTGCACCAACCTCCGGTACCCAAGATCCAGTCAACCACGTGCTCCTGTCGAAAATCACAACAACAAAGTGCCTCACAAATACCTGCACAGGCAGTATCCTGTCACTGACCCTAATAACCGGGTCATCAGCGAACATTTTCGCAATCTCTAGATGCCCCTTCAGATCACCACTCCTCATGCTGCCAATCTCCCATGAACGCATTATCCTTTACAGAGATGTGCTAAGGAGGAATGCCCAGCATGACCCTCTTCAGAGTCATCTGAGCCCCGAGTTGTTTAACCTTTGTCCACCACGCCAATGAGGCATATGTGACCATCGGTTTCACAATGGTGTTAAAAGACCAGTAGACCATTTGAGGTCTAAGGCCCCAGGTCCTTCCAAAGAGCCTCTGGCAGGCAAACATTTCCCTAGTGGCCGTTTTAGAGATCATATCAAGGTACCCATTCGAATTCTGAGACCTAGCCAATATAGCCCCCAAGTACTTAATGCTATCAGAGAAGCAGATCCTCGTCCCCTGAAGCGATGGGGTAGTGAGACATAACTTACATCACGCATTTGTTTTATCCTTACTTGGTGTTTAATAATCTTAAAATCATTTAACAATTGATACAAATCTGTTTTTTCTAACGAAATTAATCTTGAAATGGTGTAGTTCTAATATTTAGTTGTAATATTTTTATACATTTTTGAAAACATAATTTTGTCTTTATATCGATTAATTCATCATATAAAATGAAAACTACACACCAAAAAAAAATCGTTGCCAAGTAACTAGGAACATTTCAACTAATAAAGTTTTTGCACATAAATTATTCAATAGTTAGGTAGAACGAAGTAAAAACTTGGTAAAATGTTACTAGTTTTTGCATAACTTTTGTGAATAAACTTTATTACTTGAAATGCTCCTTCCTGGCTACTTGGCAAAGATTTTTTTTTGTGTTTATTATGATATTAAACATTGTTAGCAAAAACTGAAAAAAGTAGTTTTTTCCCCCATACTAAACACAGTTTAAATTTTCAATCGATTTCCGGCAGGACTTTTCTTTATCCGATTGGAACCAAATTTCATATATACTATTTTGATTTTGAAAGGAAACCTACCCTACACTTGGAATACTATGTAGGTGAAGACCACTGCCATTGTAGTTGAAAACAAATGAAATTTGACTGAAAGAAAGGACGACTTAAATTCAACTAACATTGTCATTTGTTTTTTAATGTTCAAAAAATGACTAACAAATGTAGTAAAAATAGTATAGTGGGGCCACGATTTACATTCTATCTGACAGCCAGGCGGCACTTGGTGCCTTGAGGGCTGAAGATGTGTCGTCGGGTCTGGTTAAGGAATGTATCGACTCTCTAAATCGTCTCGGACTTAACAACTCCTTGACACTGGGCTGGGTTCCTGGCCAGAGGGCAGCGAACGGGAATTGTTTACATGTTTGGCCAACTGCGGAGCTCGTCGACAATTCATTGGCCCTGAACCCTTCTGTGGCGTACCCAATGGGTATGTCAGAGAGAGGCTCAGAAGATGGAAGGAGTCGGAGGTTGGGGCCAATTGGGCCAGATCGCCTGGGCAGCGACAGGCGAGGCTGTTTATATCTCCCTCTGGGGAGAGGTCGCGAAAACTCTTGCCTATGAAACTCTTGCGGAAACTCTTGCCGTGACGGGTCACCTCACGGGACACTGTGGTCTTAGGTATCAATTGTACAAGATGGGACGATCATCTACGGAATCCGAGACCTCTGAGCATGTTCTCTGCAAATGTCCGAGGCTCTCCGACAGGAGGGTGCGTTATTTTGGTGGTCGAATAGTGACGCCATCACCTGGTAGGATAATTGGCTTCGTAGGGAGCCTGAACCTATGGGGTGTATTCGTTGGCGGCACAAAATACCAACTTCTGGTCGCGGTGCATAGTGCCACTCTAGTCTAATCTAATCTAGTAAAAATAGTAAAAAATAAACATTTTTTTTTTAATTTTTTTAAGTGACAAAAAACAACTGTAAAAAATTAATGTAAAATCATAAAACAGTCAGTTGATGTGGTTTGTTTTTTTTAATGAACTACAAGGGTAGTAAATATTTTAATTTGTTCTACAAATGACTGACATTTACATTAAAAATAAAGAAACTATAGTACAACCCAAACAGCTACATATTTTTAAAGCATAAGTTCCCTGAGTGTGGGCATCCTTCCCTAGAAATCGCATTTTGAAAAATCTCCATACAAGAAAGAACAGCTCTAATGGTCACCCTAATTAGGATGCTAAATGCTTCTTGAAGTCACAACATTTCAAATGGAATGCTGAACTCATTTTCGTCAAAGAGGAATATACAACAGATAATATATTTCTTTTAAATATTTATATTCGTTACTCTAAATAATACCAAGAAAATGTAAATTTAACATAAAGATAAAAAAAACGGATATTTTCTTTTTGTTCAAAACCTCGTGAAGAAATACTGAATTGAAAGAAATATTTTTTCTTCTTAAGTACTACGTTTCAACTTGTCTTCATCATGTGTATGCAAAAGTACAATTTATATTGTTAGTTTATGATGTGAAGTGGCTACTTTTGGAGATGATGAGACGTTTCCCTCTACAGAAATTTACGAAGCAAATAGCAAAAGACAAAAAAAAATAAATAAATAAAAAACTATGAATGAGCTCTCTTTTACCTACTAAGGATTTGTGTAGCATATGAAAATCTTCTAAACGAATATAGTCAATGTTGTTTCTATTTCAGTTCTTCTTTTAGTTTTATTTTGTCTCTTCTTAATACAGAAGCTAAAGGAAAATTTCTTAAAGTGCTAGTTAAAAAAAAAATAAAATAAAAACTACAAAAAGTTGTCACAATAAATAATTGCAAAAAAAAAGAATCTTGACAATAAAGAAAAAAAAAATGCATAATTTTGTTTTCTTTTGCTAAAGTTAAAGAAACAATTGAGTGACGGAAATACTACTTGTTGTCATTTCGAAAATATTTTTGAGTATCATAAAGAAAGTAAAATTAGAATAATTCAAAAATTTTTTTTTTTTTTTTTTTTTTGTTAGCTAATTAAAAATATTGTGTTTTATAAAAATATTGTGAAATTTATAAAAAAAAGTATTAATTTTAAAGCAAATAAAATTTAATGTTTCCTATTAATAATTTACCCATTGGGTATTGGCCGCTGTTATCAGGAATGCCACTTAATGTCAACGCACAGAGATTTTATTCGACTCAAAAATTGGTAAGCGAGAGACTATAGAAAACTGACATGAAATTCTTTAAAATTTCCTCTTTTTATTCTGCAAAATTTTAAATGTTTCCTCTCGATAATAATATTCTTATTTTAAATTTATTCAATGCAATTTTTTATTTTCTTTAATTTTTCAACTATTTTTCGTAACTTCACCCCATTATCTTTAGTTTAAACTCCATAAATTCAATTTATATCGACGTATTTTATTTCCTACCCATAACGCATCTTCTTTTACTAACAATATGAATCAATGAAGTAAATAATAAAAAATAAATAAAATTTATAATACTGCTACAATTTATACTGTATTATCTGGCTGGTGTACAAATAAAAAAAAAAAAATTTTTAAATAAATAGCGCGATGAGAACTTTTTAAACACTGAAACACTCTGAGGCATTTGAATAAAAAATTCTTATATTCTGGGAATTTTGCTATAGAAAAACTTTTAAAAAAGTTCATATATGTGCAAATATGTTCATATATGGACATATTTATATGGTTGCGTTTATGGACAAAGATTTAAATATATGTTTCATGTATGAGCTTATATGATAGTGTATGTGACTCCATGTATGCGAACGGTATTCATATATGGTCATATATGGAGTTATATGTGAGTTCATATTTGCAAAAAGTGCTCATGTATGGACATATATGAAAGTATATGTTATTTCATATTCGCTAAAAAGGGTCATATATGGGCAAATATGGAATTATATGGAGCTCCTCATGTGGTGTACCTAATCAGTTTTATAAACCTAGTTTAAAGATCGATTGTAAACAACTTCAATTCTCAGGGCTTCATTAGTCTATTCGTATAGTAAAAAAACGTATCTATAGACAATTAAATGAGTCAAAAAAGTAAAGAAACATTTTGTTCTCTTGCTTCTATGCATTGAAACTATTCTGAAGTAAAATCTTAAAAAAAAAAATCTGTAGAAGAAAAAGATAAGAAACCCATTTTTATACTATTTTTATTCATTACAAGAATGCTACTTTACTTATTTACTTCTACTTCCAAACTAATTAAGCCTTTGATCTAATTCATAAGGATTTTATTAAGTTCAGAAGAGGTATTTACCAATTTTTTAAAATTGTTATTTTTAACAAATATGTCCATACAAATATAAAAAATGTGTTTCAGTAGTTATTGTTAGCCTTACGAAGTACGAGGGCCAAAATATGCAGAAATATGCATTTACAGCAAAATATGTAAAAATATGCATTAAAAAATCGATTCCATTTTGTTGATTCGCAAATATATTTGGTTAAGATTGTACTACAGCAAACCAGGGATGATGAAGAACTTGGATGCACAGAACTATGTTAAGCTACGAGGGCGGATCAATAAGTCCGTGACTTTTCGAACTTCCCTCGTAATTATATGAAATTCAACACTGCTCCCATCAAGTACCACCTGTTTATAGACTACTGTCAAATTTTGAGCAAGTTCCGTCATTTACTTTGCGTTCAACTGCTGTTCAAAACATATACGCATGGGATCTACATTCCGAAAATGAAGTGAAAGTGAAACTTCCGCTCAATTTGTGTTCCCAATTCCACATAAGTGATTTGAAAAGAAAAATTTCATTTTCATTTTGTTTCTAGTGGAATTAAAGTGATTTGATGTGTTCTATAAAACAATTTCACTACAAAAAAAGTAATTGTAAACCGGTATTAGTTAACTGAGTGAAAAACAAAACTTTTTAGAAAATAAAATTATTTTGAATATTAAACGTAAAAAAAAATCAAACAATGTAAGTAAATGTGATATATTGTTAATATACGTTTATTTAACTGAAAAAGTGTTGTATTTTTTACGGGAAACACATTAGTCCGGAACAAGAGGCCCCATTTTTAACATTCGTGGAAAAAAAATCTGGTTTGGCCGAAGGTTTTTAGAGGGGCGACAAAACAGTTGAAGACCAGTTGTGGAAGGACTTAGCAAGTACAATAAACAACTTATTATCTCCAGAAAAGGATGCAACTGGTTGGAAAAAGGATTGGGCTGATGGGAAGGCTACCATTCGTAAAAAATTGACCGTAAATAGAGCAGAGGTAACGGCAACAGGTGGAGGACCCAATAATATCCAACACATATCATCCCAAGAAGATTCAGTTGCCAAACTTTCTGGCCTTTATACAGCAGTCGAAGGTGTTCCAGCTGCTAAATCATTCGGGACGACTAGCAAAGGGTAAACAACCACAAATTCATCTACTGAATTGTCAAACTTAGATGGCGCCAGCTCCGACAATGTAGTAAACGTGATTTTCCAAAAATTAAATAAAAATGACGAAGGTACTGAAAATATAGAAAATGAGGAACCGCAACCGATGATTTTCTTTTTGATTTCTCTTTTTGATTTCTCAATTTCTTCGCGACTTCTTTCAAATCTAATCCATTTTGGGCATATGACAGTTTTCAAAACATTGCACATATTTGTTAAAATTTTTGACGCTGTAGATTGAAGTCTTTTGCGATCATTTGTTGGTAAATTCCTTGTCCGAAATACCGTAGTGATGTGTCCAATTGCAAAATAATTGGAATGCTTGTCTTTTTAGCCATTGGTGATAATTCTTCTAAAACCATCATAAATGCATACTTATTTAATCTAAAATACGTAATAAAACTATTTTTTTTCTTAATTTTAAACACTTGCGACTCAGTTTTAATTATTGTCTTACGATTTTTCTGTTAGTTCCAAAGGATTTGAACAGTCACAAAGCCTTTTTCTATTTAGATTTTCCGTTCTTTGTTTTTCTTTTTTAATTAAATACCAGGAAATCACAATTGCGAAACTCATTTTATATTATTTTAAAAATAAGTATTTTTTTGTTTAATTTTTATTTTTGTTAAAAAATGCACTCTTCTTTATTGCAATTTCATTCATTTTAAAGTGATAATTTGGTTTTTTCCCGCATTTTTTTATGTTGTTGCTAAGAACAAAATGAAAATGAAATCGACGTAAAAAAAAACGATTCACTCGTTTTTCAGAACACAGCGGAATTGAAAATGTGGAATTAAAAACGATTCCACTTTCACTTCGTAGTGGAATATAGAACCCAGGCCATAACCTCGTGGATTTTTTTTTAAATGGAAAAAAGTTAATTTCGAGTGCTCATTAAACATTATTTTTTGCGAAAAAACCGTCTATAAAACCAAGGAAAAGCTTGATAAATGTTATGGTGACTCTGCATCATCGATTTCAATGGTAAAAAAAGTGGTTTACTGACTTTCGTTGTGGTCGCACAAGTACAAATGGCGCTGAACGTTCTGGACGGCCAATTGAGGTCAATACACCCGTAAATGTCGAAAAAATCCACGATATGGTGTTGGCCGATCGAAAAGTAAACGTGCGTGAGATTGTTGATGCCATAGGCATTTCATATGGCAGTGTGGTTTCGATTGTAAATGATCAGTTGGGTTTAAGAAAGCTGTCTGTAAGATGGAACCGCGTTTGCTCTCAATTGACCATAAACGTAATCGTGGCCAATAAGGTGATGGCAACAGTTTTATTGGGATGCAAGCGGGATAATCCACATCGATTACCTTCAAAAGGGGAAAACAATAAACAGCGAATATTATGCCAACTTATTGGACCGATTGAACGAGGATTTAAAAAAAAAACGACCCCATATGGCCAAGAAATGCCTATTTTATGGACCTCGAGAAATCCTATTTTTTTGGAAGGTATACAAAAATTGTAGAAAGGTTGGACTAAGTGTATTGAGCGGAAAGAAGATTATGTTGAAAAATATTTTTTTTTTTGCAAAAAAACTGTAAATACAGATATAAGTATAACCGTTACTTAAATTAACATTCTTTACAGATTTAAGATTTATAAGTTTTCCTAAACAGGATATTTGAAATACCTAAAACGTTCAATTAGTATGAATTGTTGAACTAAGGTACAATATCATAATTAAATCTTACTATTAAATAAATTAAACGTTTTTTTAAATTGTGAGAGAAAAGAATTAAAATTTTTGAGTAATTAGTGTTTTTATTTGTAAGGTCCTGTTTA